>CM065590.1:554615657-554886518 GCA_033119425.1 Bufotes viridis | reverse complement strand
AATGTGCACCTGCATATAGGGTTGTGCTGACTGAACCCCCCACCTTTTTTTTTTTTTCTTTGTAGCATAGACAAGAAAGCCAGTAAAAGATAATGTACATTTCGGCTATAGATTTCACTGCAATTGTCTGGGTTATATTGCTTCAGGTGCCCACCACACTACTGAGACTGACTGGCATCCATTATACAGGTAGTACTATACCTCTCAGTTGAGCATTGTATTACATGTGACTGAGAAGAGATTGCACGCCGTTGGTCATTTGGGAAGATTGTATTGTTTGCTGTAGAAAGGGACTCGGCAAGGATTACCATTTCCACTGCCTATATACAGCTTTTGGAAAAAGCCTTCCTTGTGATATATCTGAAGACTGGGCCTAATACTTGTACTTGTACTGTGCCACCCATCATCCAGACAGTAAAGAGAGACTATCTGTTGCTATAACCAAGTCGGCTTGGTAATTTTGCCTGCATATCCCACCCGGCTCCCATTCTCCTGCCTTGCACCCTGCTGCTTTATAAACACCAAGGGCAACCCAACCACTACCAGGCAGGAGCCCCCAAATCCAGAGTGTGCCTTGAGGGGAAGAAATATGTATGACATATATACATGGTGGCCCACGAAAAAGTAGCCCGCCTCCAATTATAGTATGTCAAGATGAACGAGCAAGTGGATTGTTTTTTTCCAATTACCGTATTTTTCGCCATATAAGACGCACTTTTTTTATATGGCGAATACTACCATTTTCCTATAGCTGAAGCCGATACATCGCACAGCCTGCGATGTATCAGCATGGAAGGAGGAGGGGGCGGAGCCTGGCAACACGCGGCGGGCGGCCCGCCGCTCACAGCGTGACTGCTTGTATAACATTTAAAATCTTTAATTATGTCCCCTTATTTCCTAAAAGCCCAGGACAATAGCGCTCTGCTAACCTGCTATAACGATCCTCTAGCAGGCAGAGCGGTGCGGCGGCAGAGCTGGTGTGTAACGTCCTCACTGGCGTCATCTGCCTGCTCCTCCTGCTTCATTCATAAAGTGAAAGGAGCAGGCAGATGGCGTCAGTGAGGGCGTTACACACCAGCCTGCCGCCGCGCAGCTCTGCCTGCTAGAGGATCGGTATAGCAGGTTAGCAGAGCGCTACTGTCCTGGGCTTTTAGGAAATAAGGGACATAATTAAGATTTTAAATGTTATACCAGTCACGCTGTAGCGGCGGCCCGCCATCTGTTGCCAGGCTCCGCCCTAAGCAGCCATGGGCCAGATGTTTTAGAAAAGGGGCACCTGTGGATGACACTGTAATTGGGGTGATCTGTGGATGACACATATGGCATAAGATGCTATATATGTGTCATCCACAGATCAATCCATTACAGTGTCATTCATCAAATGCCCCCATCACAGTGCTATCCACAGATCCCCCATCACAGTGCTATCCACAGATCCCCCATCACAGTGCTATCCACAGATCCCCCATCACAGTGCCATCCACATCTCCCCACATAACAGTGCCATCCACAGATCCCCCCCATAATACTGTCATGCACAGACCACCATTACTTCAAAAGCACACCTTTTGGTTAAAAATATTTTTTTTCTTATTTTTCTCCTCAAAAACCCAGGTGCGTCTTATAGGCCGGTGCGTCTTATAGGGCGAAAAATACGGTACCTACAAATCACAAAAGATGCTCAAAGTGGCCCCCGTTAACGTCCATGCATCTTTGGGCACTTTGGATTATGTTGGCTGATGCTGTTTGCAGCTCTGTAACAGTGATGCTGCGGATGGTGTCTGTGATGGTCTCCTTGAGTTCATCCAGGACATGTGGATTGTTAGCGGACACTTTCTGTTTTAAATTTCCCCACAGACAAAAATCAAATGTGGACAAGTCTGGGGAACATGGTGGCCATAACCCCTTGCTCACAGTTGGCTTTTCTAACCAGTTCATGAACCTGTGGGATATTGGAGGCAGGCTACTTTTTCATGGGCCACCCTGTATAAGACATATATAACAGACACTCATAAGTTACATTCCCACACCTCTAAATACATAACACATTGCACACCCTCATTGCACGAAGCCTAATTAACATATTGAGAAACAGTATCATAACTCATGAATAGGGAGGTCGTGGTGATAGATTCCCTTGAAAGCCCATCTGTCAGCAGATTTGTACCCATTAAAATGGCTGACCTGTTACATGTGCGCTTGGCAGCTAAATGCATCTGTGCTGGTCCCATGTTCATGTTCATATGTGCCCGCATTGGCGAGAAAAATTATGTTTTATCACATGCAAATGAGCCTCTAGGAGCAACGGGGGCGTTACTATTTCACCTAGAGGCTCTGGCAGTGCCAGGCAGTGAAAAAGTCATCATGCATGGCTCTGTCAATCCAAGTACAGAGGACTCAGCAGTTGCAGAGAGAGCAGAGCCTCTAGGTGTACTGGTAACGCCCCCATTGCTCCTAGAGGCTCATTTGCATGTATTAAAACATCACTTTTCTCAGTAATGCGGGCACATATGAACATGGGACCAACACAGATGTCTTCAGCTGCCAAGAGGACATGTAACAGGTCAGCCAGTGTCATAGGTACAAATCTGCTGACAGATGCCCTTTAAATATACAGTAGTTACACATTTATAATTTTATCGTTTTTGGTCTGTGCTATGATTGTAGGACTCTAGGTGGCAGACATGTATAAACAGTCAATTCAACACTAATTTATTCTGCAAAACAATATAATAATGATGGAATAATGACAATAGTTAATAATGCATAGCATGTTAAATGATAAATTAATAAACTCAAATGTTTATTGCCAAACTATTGCAAAAAATAAATGAATGCATTTAGGTATAATCTGTAGAGTGTGTAATATTGAAATTAATCGCGTATGTCATTGTTTTATGTGTTTCTTTATAGTTATTGAAAATAGTTTAATTCCTTTATTGACACAGTCAATAAGCTGTCAACATTTGTAAGTGACAAAGCAACGTCCTGGAAGAGAATAAATATAAACCACCTTTACAACATGTTCTATAAATCTACATAAATCATGGCTGAGAGCCCCAGGTTTGCCCTCCAACCGCTACTAAATGGCTGTCTCAGAATTTAACTTTGGGTAGGATGGAGACTCAATGAAAACTTACTGAGCGATGTTGATCTTTTGTATGGGATGGGATATGTGTCGGGCTTGGCGTTTATGGAACCTTGAAATATCTACGATAAAGTCTTCCTGGATAATTTTA
The DNA here is from genome assembly GCA_033119425.1 of Bufotes viridis. NCBI lineage: Eukaryota > Metazoa > Chordata > Amphibia > Anura > Bufonidae > Bufotes > Bufotes viridis. The sequence continues at coordinate 554,883,279 of CM065590.1, read as the reverse complement.
CCCTGATATATAAGAATATTCATATGATTGATGTTTAATAAAAATATCTGATAAAAAAATCTACAGAAGTCTATCTAATCTATCTATCTATCTATCTATCTATCTATCTATCTATCATCTATCTATCTATCTATCTATCTATCTATCTATCTATCATCTATCTATCTATCATCTATCTATCTATCATCTATCTATCTATCTATCTATCTATCTATCTATCTATCTATCTATCATCTATCTTTCTATTATCTATCTATCTATCTATCTATCATCTATCTATCTATCTATCTATCTATCTATTATCTATCATCTATCTATCTATCTATCTATCTATCTATCTATCTATCTATCATCTATCTTTCTATTATCTATCTATCTATCTATTATCTATCTATCATCTATCTATCTATCTATCTATCTATCATCTATCTATCATCTATCTATCTATCTATCTATCTATCTATCTATCTATCTATTTATCTAACGGAATCCATAAGACGGCATTCCTTTAGGAGGCATTCAGTTTTGATCCTTCATAATTGAAGTCTATTGGCAGCATAACGGATCCGTCCTGATTTCCGTTATGCAGAACGGAAAAAAAGTCCTGTCGACAGGACTTTGTTTTCCGTCTTGCATAACGGAAACGAGACGGATCCATTATGCTTGCCCATAGACTTCTACTAGGACAGAGCACAAACAGAATGCCTCTAAAGGTTTCCGTTTTGACTTCCGTCTAATGGATTCCATTATTTTAATCCATAAGGGTGATGTGAACTCGGCCTAAGTCTTAGGACTCAGGAGGAGGACTACGCATGGAAAAGACATTCTTGACCTAGTGAGGTGCCGTTTGTGGGAGTCATTTTTGACCTGGACTGGAACCAGAAGAGGCAAGGAAAAGAGAGGAGCGCACATGAAATGTTTGCGGTGTGTCATCCATCTGGAGTCTGGACTACGAGTGTGTTTGTGATGAGTTGCGCTTCTGGATACCTAATCACCACTTCTGGCTTAGCAGCGACGGCTTCCTCTCATCTCACAATGCCAGAAGCGTCACCATCGAGCTGACTCGCGCTGTGTACTGTATATGAGGCTGGCTCAGAAAGAAAAGCTTCTAAATGAGCTGAAACATATCAGCTTTGGCCCCATCAATAATAGCTAGAATGGTACATAAAGTGTTTTTTCCCCCAGAAATTGGCTTATAAATTTTAATAACTACATATATGGTTTTTCCCATGTGGCGGCATTCGTTTTCCAACAGTCCAACTACTGTTTTCGTTCAGTAACTTTGCGGTTGCCCTCTGGCACTGTGCCTGTTTCACAGCATATTCACAAAGAGCAGATTTGTTGCAGCAACTATTTCTGTAACTTCTCCACTTGAACGGGGGGTTTTGCACAGGCAATGTTTCCGTCCATGTGCCGTCCGTTTTTACAATGGAAAGCCTCTGGGCTGAACACTGACACCTTAAAGTAAATGGTAGAGATTTATCACAATTGGTGCAAAGAAAACTGGCTTAGTTGCCCATAGCAACCAATAAGATTAAAGCTTTCATTTTTAAAAGGATCTGCTGAAGAATGAAAGGTGGAATCTGATTGGTTGCTATTGCACTTGTTTTGATAACTCCCCCCCCCCCCAATAGGCCTCATTCATCAAAACTTGCTAACAGTAAAACCGTCTTAGTTGCCTATAGCAACCAATCAGAGCTCAGCTTTCATTTCCTAAAGGGCTCTGAAAAAATGAAAGCTGAGCTCTGATTGGTTGCTTTGGGCAACTAAAACAGCTTTAGCCTCTTGCACTCGACTGTATGGCTTTTTCTGTGTTTTGTGGTCCGTTTTTCACGGATCCGTTGTCCCTTTTTTTGTTTCCGTTGTGTTTCCATTCCATAGTTCCGCAAAAAATCTCCGTATGGTTTCGATAGGCGATCCGTTTTTTGTGGATCGCAAACAGAATCACTAATGTAATGTACAGTGACGTGTTTTAACAGTAAAAAACATGGGCAAAGTGGGCATGGATCTGCAGAACCATTGAAATGAATGGTTCAGCATACGGACTTCAAACAGAATCTGCAAAAATGATTCTGCAAAAAATACCGATGACGTGCTCTGTATGAACGGAACAGCTGGCCCTGAATGGATATATGGAAATACGGAAACAGAATGCAGTACATTCCGTTTTTTTTGTTGAACCATTTAAATGAATGGTTCCGCATACAGACCGCAAATAGTAACCGCAAAACAGACACAGAAAAAAAATATGTTCGTGTGCAAGAGGCCTTAGTCTTAGGCAGTTTTGATAAACAAGACCCATAATGGGCTTCATCACAGGTAAGTTTTTTTCTACTGATCATTTGTCCATTCAGGAAAGAATGTGTTCTACCTTCATCCGTTTTTCACACAGGACTGGTCCACTCAAGTCAAAGGGGAAACGTTAACACCGAGTTGTCAATTTATTCATAAAGTTCTAGGGGGAAAACAATGGAATGGCACAATGCTAAGAAAAGATAGTTACATAGTCACATAGTTAAGGAGGTATTCCCATTATAATGATCACTGTTAAATCTGTTAATGATTTGACAGTGATCATTTTTGTAAATATATTTAATTACCCAATTCCCACCCTTTTTAAGAAATTCATCCCCACTTACCTGATTGTTGTCATTCGGTCTCCCCTGGTTACGGCCACCGCTCTTCACTCGAATCACGGTGGCCGCGCTTGAGCAGAAGACGACTCCTTTTCTCCCAGCCGGTCCGCGCGCTGTCCTGAACGCGCACGCCGCCGCGCATGCACCATGGTAACTTTTTCCTATGCAGTATAATACAGAGCGCGGCCCGGCCGGGAGAAGACTTCAATGAAGATGAAGCCCGAACCCAGCCATAATCCAGGAAGTGAACGGCGCGCTGGCAGCAGGTAAGTATGAAAATGAGAAGTGGGACAACCCCTTTAATACGGTTGAAGTCTTCTTCTACTGTCTACATAAGTATTAATGTCATTAAGAATTTATCTAGCCCCCTGTATTTAAAGAACTTTTTGGGATTTGTTTTGCTCTATTTTGCCACCTTCTGCTTATGCTGTATTTTTGCAGATTTAATCTCTTTTTTACAGAGTTTATTAAGCCCTTTATAAACTTTAAAGGCTACAGCTGACTCCTCAGATTTGTATATTTTAAATGTCCTTTTTTTGTCTTTTATTGCCCATTTTACAGTAGCTGTAAGCTATGAGGGGTTTAATTTTAGCCGTTTATACTTGTTACCTACAGGAATGAATTTTGCAGTGTAATTACTCAATGTGGATTTAAAGCACTCCCATTTATCCTTAGGCTACTTTCACACTAACGTTTTAGTTTTCCGGTATTGAGATCCCTCATAGGGGCTCAATACCGGAAGAAAACGCTTCAGTTTTGTCCCCATTCATTGTCAATGGGGACAAAACGTAACTGGGCAGAACGGAGTGCTCCAAAATGCATTCTGTTCCGTTCTCATACCGGAAAGCAAACCGCAGCATGCTGAGGTTTTCTTTCCATCATGGGATGTGGAGCAAGACAGATCTGTCATGACCCACAATGCAATGGGAACGGATCTGTTTAACTCTGACACAATCTGACACGGATCCGAAAACGGTTCCGTCCCCCATTGACTTTCAGTGGAGTTCATGACGGATCCGTCTTGGCTATGTTAAAGATAATACAACCGGATCTATTCATAACGAATGCAGACGGCTGTATTATCAGTAACGGAAGCCTTTTTGCTGAACCCTGCCGGATCCAGCAAAAACGCTAGTGTGAAGGTAGCCTTAGGCTCCATTCACACGACCGTATGTTGTCCGCAAAAAAACGGATCCGTGTCCGCAAAAAAACGGATCCGTGTCCGTTTTTTTGCTGATCCATAGACTTCAATAGGACATGGCCCTATTGAAGTCTATGGATCAGCAAAAACGGACACGGATCCGTTTTGCGGATGACATATCTGACTCGTGTGAATGGAGCCTTAGTATTATTATGTGATGATAGCTGCTCCCAGTCTATGCCCTGAAATGCTGTCCTCGGCCTGGGGAAATTAGATTTTTTTAAAATTCTGTGTTTTTACCTTCCCAGCCAGAGTTTGCTTCTTATAGTTCAGGTAAAATATAATTATATCGTGGTCACTATTACCAAGCGTTTCATGAACAGTAACATTTCCAACAACCAGAATTGTTATTTCATGTAGTTTTAGCCCCTTTGTGTTTTCGTTTTGCGCTCCCTGCCTTCCCTGAGCCATTAATTTTTATTTGACTGTTCAGCATAGCCATATGAGGGCATTGTTTTTTGCGGGACAAGCTTTACTTTCCAACGCCACCATTTAATATTGCATATGATGTTGTGGGAAGCGGCAAAAAAATTCCAAATGGGGTGAAATTGCAAAAAGGCAATTCCACCACAGTTTTACGTTTTTTTTATTCACGACGTTTGATGTGTGATAAAACTGACCAGTTACTTTTATTCTACAGGTCAGTACGAATCCGGCGATACCTTATATGTATAGTTTTTATTGCGTTTTGATAGTGAGAAAAAATCCATTTTATTTTTTTGTCACCATATTTTGACCCCTATAACTTTTGTAATTATGTGTACGGAGCTGTATGGAGGCTTATTTTTTGCGAGGTGATCTGAACTTTTCATTGATACCATTCTGGGGTGTATATGACTTTTTGATCACATTTTATAGAATTTTTTATAGAAAACGAAGCCACCAGAAACGGCAAATCGGCCATTTGGATGCTTTTTTCCGTTTTGCTGTTTGCCGTATGGGAAATATATTTTAATATGTTTATACTATGTGTATTTATGTTTATTTTTATTTTGGGAAAAAGGGGGTGATTTGAATTTTTATGTTTTTATTTATTTATTTATTTTTTAAACTTTTTTTTTCAATTTTTTACAGTTCCCATAGGGAACTATAACAATCAATCATCTGATGCACTTGCACTGGAATCTATGATGATTTCATTACTTTTCTATGGAGCTCTATTACAGGCAAGGGCTCAATAGGAAATACTATGCAGCAGCCTCCTGTCATTCACAAAGATAGGGGCTGCTGCATACACGCTCCGGCTCCTCTGATCGCCACACGGGGATCGGTTTTCAGCACGCTCAGATGACGTCATCCCTATACCCGGAAGAAAAGACTGCCAGCATTGCTGGTAGTCTGACGTCATCAGCGCAGGCGCACTGTGGAAAGAGCAGCCAAGTGAGCGTCCTTCTCTCAGAGCGCCTGCGCCGATTAAGGACTGGTACGGCGAAGGCACGGGATTTCAGCTGCAGACAGGGCCAGCGGGAGGAGGAGAGCGCATGCTGGCCCTGTCAATCAAGTGGAGGAGGCGGCATGTTTTTAGACCGAGGATGCAGCGGTTACCAGCAAGTAACCGCCCAACTTGCTGGTAGTGAAGAAATTTTCATATCACAAAAGTACTATTTTTAAAGAATTTAAAGCACAGCCAGAGGTAAGAGGGGCATATATGGACTCTGCGTACATTAGCAATTATATTAAGTCCAATACTGAAAATTGCTGTTTGGGGGGTGACAGAAGCCCTTCAAGGATAAACATAACTTAAAAGGGTTCTACAAGATTCTGATATTGATGACTTATCCTAGGCAAATTTATACCTATGAAACTAGCTGACCAGTTACATGGGCACTCGGCAGCTGAAGGCATCTGTGTTGGTCCCATGTTCATATATGCCGGCATTGCTGAGAACAATGATGTTTTAATATATGCAAATTAGCCTCTAGGAGCAACAGGGGCGTTACCATTACACCTAGAGGCTCAGCGCTCTGCAACTGCTGCACCCTCTGCACTTTGATAGGGCTAGGCAGTAAAAATTGCATCACCCCTGGTCCTGTCAATCAAAGTAGAGAGGGCAGGGCAGTGAGAGCAGAGTCTCTATGAGTAATGGTAACGCCCCTACGGCTCCTAGAGGCTCATTTACATATATTAAAATATTTTTCTCAGCAAATGAGATGCCGTTCTTAATAACCGCTATGAAGAGGTGCCAGCCATAGAAAATGATAACTGAGACGGCCTGCCGGCCCATCCCCTTCCCCGCCCTCACCATGCCCCCTTTTTTAGACCTGGTGTGAACATGGAAAAGTCGCAGACTGCGGAGTATATCATTTAGTAAATGACCCCCATTAAGTATTGCGTCCGAAAATGTCTGAGCTATTAAAATATTTGTACAAATTCCTGTGTGGTGAACGCTGTAATGGAAAAAATGTAAAACACGCGATTTGCCATTGTTTAGTCATCTTGTTCCCTGCCAAAAAAACCTGAATAGCAGTGATCAAAAAGTCCTCATGCCACATAAATGGTACCAATCAAAAACTGCAGTTCGTTATGCAAAAAAACAAGTCCCAATTTAGCTCTGTAAACCAAAATATAAAAAAGTTATGGCTGTCTGAACATGGTGATGCAAAGAAAATTTTGTTGTTTTTTTTCAAAGGTTTTTATTATTTTTTTCAAGTAATTAAAATGAAAACTATACTATAATAAAAACTAAGTTTGGTATCGCCGTAATTGTATTGAGCTGCAAAATAAGAATGTCATGTCATTTTTAGTGTTTTCTAATACAAGACTTGGTAAATTAAGTGGCAGCATTAAAAAAAATGCATCTTATCCTGCAAAAAATAAGGGAATAATAAAAAGTTATGGCTATTGAAATGTGGGGAGGAAAAATATAAAATGTAAAAATGAAAATAGGCCCGGTCTTTAAGGGGTTCAAGTCCAATATTTCTTGGTCATACGGATCTGAAGGATTAGAATACAATTTGTTAAAACTTTATATAGTAAAGAGTTATAATTTTTCAGTACTTGGTCTATATTTGGGACCTTTCCAGTGCCTGAGAAAACGATAATTTCTAAAATTCATTGACCAGAACTCTCTGAGTTCATCAAGCTTCCAGCATTACCTTGAAATGAGAGACGCATCAGGGACTCCACGCTGTAATAGAAGCTGCTGTACACAGCCAGACAACACCGGCTCTCATATAAATATCAGCTTCCAGGACCAACATTTAACCCAGACCTGAAGAAGAGACCATAAGGTAAGGAAATAAGTGAACTCTTTTCTTTCGGTGTCAAGAGGGTGGTTTAAAGCGGCTGTCCGGTCATCAAAACAGGATATATGGGCACATGGGCGTAGCTATAGGGGGTGCAGAGGTAGCAGTTGCTACTGGGCCCAGGAGCCTGAGGGGGCCCAAAGACCCTTGTGCCACATAAGAATACACACAAAGCACTGAGGGAAGGGGGCCCAAGCTGAACTCTTGCACCAGGGCCCATGAGCCGCTAGCTACGCCCCTGTATGGGCACCAGGGTCTCCTGTTACGGGTAGTAAAAAGTGTGGTGGGGTCTAGCAACTCCTGATCTTTGCAAATTTTTGGTGGAACTGATCAGGATTTAGCACATTTTAATTAAAGAAAAAGCATCATCTGATGTGAAATTTCACATTTGTTTGAAAGGTGTTGAACTGTGAATGAAGGAACAGAAAGTAACATTTAATATTTCACTCCGCAGGTTACAAAGTAAAATGTTGGCTAAAGTGGTAACCCTCACTCTGATGTGCACCATTGCAGGTAGGTATATCGCTCCATATCCATAGTAGATCAAATTTGATGTTTTTAATTAACTGGTGTCTTAGCTTGAAGTGTATGTAATGCTTTGTTTTCTATATTTATATAGATCAAATTCATTATATAAGATATTTTATCTGGACAATAATACAGAACTCAACATTCTCAGCTCCCCTTCACACAGCCAAAGATCTACATAATAAAATTCTAGATATCTGCAGCTGCCACTAGGGGGAGCTAAGGAGCAGACTGCAAATAGTATTATAGGCTAAACGGGACTAAATAGGGTAGGCTATAAAACAAAGTGGGCATATGATACGAATACAGTTTGGCCAGAATTATTTAATCATATACAGAGCGCCATGTAACCTGATCTCTCAGTAAAGCTGAAAAGCTATTCCTTCTCTGGAGAGGGAGTTGGAAATTCAGAATTAGCGAGCAGCATATGAGGTTAGGAGGAAAGGAGACGATAAGTAGAAAAAAATACATATTTTCAAACGATAAAAAGAAATATTACAACATTTCTTACGTTCACTTGTACTGCTGTTTTTTGGAAAGTTGTTTTATAATTGGAGGTGCACTTTAGGCTTCGTTCACATCACCGTTCAGCCTTTCCGTTCTCCTTTAGGAGCAGGAGAACGGAAAGGACGGATTCGGCACATAACTGAGCCGAACGGAATCTAAGGACCCCATAGACTATAATTGGGTCCGTTGGGTTTCCGCTCAGAGGAAGATTTTTGAAGGGGAGACAAAAGTCCTGCATGCACAACTTTTGTCTCCGCTCCAGAATCATATTCTGAGCAGAAACCTAACGGACCCTATTATAGTCACTTATGTGCCGAATCCGTCCTTTGCGTTCTCCTGCTCCTAAATGATGATGGGAATGAAGCCTTAAAGGGGTTGTGTGGGCTTTTACTATGTATGGCCTATCCTCGGCATAGCTCATCAATATCAAATCGGCGGGAGTCCGACACCCGGTGTTCCCACCAATTAGCTGTTTGAGGAGACGGCGTGCACATGGTCTTTGCCATAGACAGCAGCAGCTAACAGGAAGAGAAAAGGGAGACGGCACATGCGCACTGAAATTGATGACCTATGCTGAGGATAGGCCATCAATAGCAAAAGCCTGGACAACCCCTTTAATCATAATTAAATATGATTACATTTTTTCTTAGGTACTCTAGGCGACTTGAACGCTAACATGCTGACTGATGCCATCTTGTCTTACTTCGACCAGTCAAGTGTCAGCACCAAGGACAGCAGCGCCTCACAAGTCCAGCTGAATGACTTCAGCAGGCTAGTGAAGTAAGTGATTCGGAAGTTACTCCGCGGCAGAATGCTGACAATGAGGAGGATATCCGTGATATAGCTAGTATTATATATATACTGTAGAATCAGGGGCGTAGCTATAGGGGGTGCAGAGGTAGCAGTCGCTACCGGGCCCGGGAGCCTGAGGAGCCCAAAGACCCTTGTGCTGCATAAGAAGACACCGGTATTATATAAAGTGCATGCTGGTCGAGTTACACCTCTGGCTGGAGGGAAGGGGTTAGGTCAAAAATTTGGCATGGAGGAAGGGGGGGCCGTTTCAATTGTTGCCTCGGGCAGTACAAAGGTTACGTGCTTCTCTGTTCCTGGCCACAAAGCACTGAGGGAAGGGGGCCCAAGCTGAACTCTTGCACCAGGGCCCATGAGCTTTTAGCTACGCCCCGGTAGTTGAATGAATGCATCTTGTGGTAGGTTTATTAGACCCTTTTCTGTTCTTTATATATATTTTTGTACATTTGCTGGCATGGGGATTTTTGAAAGGGGGTTTCTGAGAGCTTTGGTGCTCAAATTGGGAACGTTAAATGGACTTGTCTCACTTCAGCAAATGGCATTTATCATGCAGAGAAAGTTAATACAAGGCACTTACTAATGTATTGTGATTGTCCATATTGCCTCCTTTGCTATACACTACTCGTTACCATAGTTATGACCACCCTGTAATCCAGCAATGGTGGTCGTGCTTACACAATATAGGAATAAGCGCCGGCCTCTATGGTGGCTGGGAATGTGGGAGCGCAGATAGGCACGCATGTACAGTAGCTCCAGTCCCGGCCACCTTGTATCTGCGCTGCAGCGGTGGTCATAATCTCTGCAAACGATCCGTGTACAATAGGATGGAAAAATGAATTCAGCCAGCAGAGGAGGCAATATGGACAATCACAGTACATTAGTAAGAGCCTGGTATTAACTTTCTCTACATGATAAATGCCATTTGCTGAAGTGAGACGATCCCTTTAACTATTTATTGTATCTAGAGTCTATTGTATTATTATATTGGTGCAGGAGTTAGTGGTGGTCTTGGGCAGGAAAGTGTGTTTATAATTCAGCTGGATTCTTACAATGGTTGGTGCTTTGTTTTCTTTTCTAGTTTTTGATAAGGTGATACAAATCCCCTGATACTCTTCATACATCTAGAGTGTAACATAGAAACATAGAATGTGTCGGCAGATAAGAACCATTTGGCCCATCTAGTCTGCCCAATATGCTGAATACTATCAATAGCCCCAGGCCCTATCTTATATGAAGGATGGCCTTATGCCTATCCCATGCATGCTTAAACTCCTTCACTGTATTTGCAGCTACCACTTCTGCAGGAAGGCTATTCCATGCGTCCACTACTCTCTCAGTAAAGTAATTCTTCCTGATATTACTTTTAAACCTTTGCCCCTCTAATTTAAAACTATGTCCTCTTGTAGCAGTTTTTCTTCTTTTAAATATTCTCTCCTCTTTTACCGTGATGATTGCCTTTATGTATTTAAAAGTTTCTATCATATCCCCTCTGTCTCTTCTTTCTTCCAAGCTATACATGTTAAGGTCCTTTAACCTTTCCTGGTAAGTTTTGTCCTGCAATCCATGTACTAGTTTAGTAGCTCTTCTCTGAATATCCTTCTGCAGATATGGTCTCCAGTACTGCACACAATACTCCCGATGAGGTCTCCCTAGTGCTCTGTAGAGCGGCACGAGCACCTCCCTCTTTCTACGGTTAATGCCTCTCCCTATACACCCAAGCATTCTGCTGGCATTACCTGCTGCTCTATGACATTGTCTGCCCACCTTTAGGTCGTCTGATATAATGACCCCTAAATCCCTTTCCTCAGATACTGAGGTTAGTACAGATACATGATGAAATTAGGGAACCCTGCTGCATTCTTTAGGCCTCTTTCACACTAGCGTTTTAGCTTTCCATCCTAGAGATCCGTCCTCGGGGCTCTAGGACGGAAAGATACTGATCAGGATCATCCCCATGCATCCTGAATGGAGAGCAATCTGTTCAGGATGCATCAGGATGTCTTCCGTTCAGTATGTCAACGTTTTTTGGACGTTGACAAAAGCGCAGCATGCTGCGGATTTGTCTCCGTCCAAAAATCCGGAAGACATGTCGTAACGCCGGATCCGGAATTAATGCCCATTGAAGGGCATTAGTCCGGATCCGGCCTTTAGCTAAACGTCGTTTCCGCGCATCGCCGGATCCGACGTTTAGCTTTTTGTCAATGGTTACTATGGCAGCCAGGACGCTAAAGTCCTGGTTGCCATAGTAAAGTAGGGGAGCGGGGAGCGGCATACTTACATTCCGTGCGGCTCCGGGGCGCTCCAGGATGACGTCAGGGCGCCCCAGTGCATAGATCACGTGATCGCATGGATCGCGTGATCCATGCGCGCGGGCGCTCTGGCGCCATTCAAGGCGCCCGGGAGCCGCACGGAGTGCGTATGCCGCTCCCCGCTCCCACTGCTACTATGGCAACCAGGACGCTAGTAGCGTCCTGGCTGCCATAGTAACACTGAAAGCATTTTGAAGACTGATCAGTCTTCAAATGCTTTCAGTTCACTTGCGTTGTGCCGGATCCGGCGTGCATTCCGGCGACAGAAGTGCACGCCGGATCTTCACAACACAAGTGTGAAAGAGGCCTTAGGGTATATATCAAGAAACCACGGCACTCTATAGATGCTTTTGAGCTTCTTATTTTATTTTAGTTTTTTTCAATTATTCTTTTCTTATCCATCCATGAAAATTCCAGTTGGCTAGTGGCTAATCATGAATTTTCATGGATGGATAAGAAAAGAATAACTAAAATAAAATAAGAAGCTCAAAAGCATCTATAGAGTGCCGTGGTTTCTTGATATATACTTGATGCACCATTTACCACTGAGCACCGCCTATTCTCCCAAGGAGTGCCGTTCAACCCTTTTCTCAATATTGCTTCCTTTAGGGGGCGCCCACTGCACAGGAATTCTTTTGTAGTGCTTATTAAACTCAATGATAAAGCTCCCCTTAGTGGTGACAGAAAGAATTACAGCCTTTATTCCACTTAATAGTGCTTTCCCAAAGCTGACAGCTTGAAATAAATCTAGCAGTGCAATTGGAGCAATGGATGGGCAGATTTCTGGATCCATGTGAGGTACAGGGCTGGTTCTAAATTTGTTAGAAATATCAGATTTTAATTTTTTTACATTAATCATGTGATAACCCCTTTAAACGCTATGATCAATAGTAATACATTTAGGTCATCATTTTTAAAGGAGTGGACAATCCCTTCAAAGGGGTATTCAAACTCTGTTATTTTTTGCTTTACAAAAGGATGATAGTTGTATAAACTAACAAAGGGAATACATGTATTACTCATGTTACCAGCCCCTTCCACTCCCATCTGGTCCTGCTCCGATCTCTGGCAATGTCATGGCGTGCCAATGATTGACTGCAGTTATATGTCTTGTTGATACAACATCACTGGAGCTTGATGAACCAAGACCCATGGTGGACCAGGGAAGTGCCAGCGTGGAAGTGCCAGGGGATTGTTAAAGGCTATGTACACCTTTGGAGGCAATTTTTGTTTATGATTGCATTTTACTCATTTTCGACAAAAAATCCAATTTTAATTGGCCTTTAAATTATTAAAAATTTCTTAAAAAATATTGAGCCTTTCCATCACAAAGGGTTAACTGTTTTTCTAGCTGTGTGACTGGTACTTTCACTTTGTGTGGTCATCTAATAAACCTTATCTCTAAACTACATAGAGGTCATAAACACTTATTTAGGCCTATTCTTATCAGTAAGATAAGAACTGAGCCATAATGAATGTTTAGGTCAGAGAGCAGAGATAAGAAGTCTATCTGCTCCTGGTCTGACGGAAAAGACATAAAATCCACAGCCAGCTAGTAGAGCATCTCAGCTCTGTACAGAAAAAAGGACTCTACATTTTCAATAAAGACCAGGTGAAAAATGATTTTTAGCTCAAAATAAGTATAATGCAATAATACAAATTGCGCCCAAAGGTGTACATAGCCTTTAACCGCTACAGGACCGCCTAACGCAGGGATGCGTCCTGCGGGCGGCCCTGTAGCTCTGAGTTGACGCGTCGGCGCGTCATCTCGTGAGAGCCGAGATTTCCTGTGAGCGCGCGCGTGCGCTGCGCGTTCACAGGAAGCGCTGGCACAGCAGTCGGCTACAGCCTGCCAGCGATGGATCATCGCTGGCAGGCTGTAGATGCGAATAAAATCGCATCAAACTGCTATATCAGGCGCTGTTTTATGAACAGCGTCTGATATAACTGCTACCTGGTCCTCTGGTGGTCCCATTTACTGGGATCGACCACCAGAGGACCAGGTAACTACAATAAAGTTGCACCAAACACTACACTAACCCCCCACCCCCCTCACCTATTAACCCCTTGATCACCCCATCTAGACCCCTGATCACCCCCTGTCATTGATCACACCCCTTGTAAGGCTCCATTCAGGCGTCCATATGTGTTTTGCGGATCCGTGGATTCACGGATCCGCGGATCAATCGCGGATCGATCCGCGGATCCGATCCGCGGATCCTCAAAACACGGACACCGGCAATGTGCTTTCCGCATTTTGCAGATCCGCACATTGCCAGAACTATATAGAAAATGCTTTTTCTTGTCGCGGTTGCGGACAAGAATAGGACATGTTCTATATTTTTGCAGAAACGGAAGTGCAGACCCGGAGCGCAGATCCGTAATTCCGGATCCGAGCGGGACAAAGTCTGTCCCCATAGAAATGAATGGGTCCGCAATTCCGTTCCGCAAACAGAATTTCGGACGTGTGAATGGGGCATAAGGGCCCCCTTTTACCGCCAGTTAGCTAGCTACTTGTTAGGTAGCTAGCGCCCAACCCACCGCACCGCAGTCACTGATTTTGGCAGAGATTTTTTCATCCACATTGATCGATGCGAATGAAAAAATCTGTGCCGTTCATTTTTTTCAGCGCAGAGGCTGAACGGAAAAAAAATCTCATTACCAGTATGCTCAATATACGGAGAATCGCAGAAACTCCTAATGCTGGCCATACGTGTAATGATTGCGGAGACCCTCAAATGCCAGGGCAGTACAAAAACCCCACATGTGACCCCATTTTAGAAAGAAGACACCCCAAGGTATTCCGTGAGGGGTATGGTGAGTTCATGGAAAATATTATTTTTGTCACAAGTTAGTGGAATATGAGACTGTAAAAAAAACAAAAAAAAACAATTTCCGCTAACTTGTTCCAAATTTTTTTTCTGTGAACTCACCATACCCCTCACAGAATACCTTGGGGTGTCTTCTATCCACAATGGGGTCACTTGTGGGGTATTTATACTGCCCTGGCATTTAGGAGTCCTAAAGCGTGAGAATCCAAATGCGTAAAAATGGCCTGTGAAATCCTAAAGGTACTCATTGGTTTTAGGGCCTCTTTGTGCATCTTGGCTGCAAAAAGTGTCACTCATGTGGTATCGCCGTACTCAGGAGAAGTAGGGCAATGTGTTTTGGGGTGTATTTTTATATATACCCATGCTGGAGTGTGAGAAATATCGCTGTAAACGACAACTTTTTAAAAATTTTATTCAAAGTTGTCAATTTACAGAGATATTTCTCTTACCCAACATGGGTATATGTAAATACACCCCAAGCACATTGCTCACTTCTCTGATGCGGCGATACCATGATGATACTTTGCAGCCAAATGCAAAGGCCCAAATTCCAACGAGTACCTTTTAGGAGGGCATTTTTACGCATTTTTCTTCTCACGCTTTAGGGACTTTACAAAGTCTCATATTCCACTAACTTGTGACAAAAAATAAAATTTTACATGAACTCACCATACCCCTCACAGAATACCTTGGGGTGTCTTCTTTCCAAAATGGGGTCACATGTGGGGTATTTTTACTGCCCTGGCATTTTAGGGGGCCCTAAAGCGTGAGAAGAAGTCTGGAATCCAAATGCGTAAAAATGCCCTGTGAAATCCTAAAGGTACTCATTGGAATTAGGGCCTTTGCGCACTCAAGCTGCAAAAAGTGGCACACATGTGGTATCGCCGTACTCAGGAGAAGTAGGGCAATGTGTTTTGGGGTGTATTTTTATATATACCCATACTTTGTGTGAAAAATATCTCTGTAAACGACAACTTTTAAAAAATTTTATACAAAGTTGACAATTTACAGAGATATTTCTCACCCAACATGGGTGTATGTAAAAATACACCCCAAACACATTGCCCTACTTCTCCTGAGTACGGCGATACACATGAGTGACACTTTTTGCAGCCTGGGTGCAAAGAGCCCAAATTCCAATGAGTACCTTCTAGGTTTTACATGGCGGCTCACAATTTAGCCCCGCCCAAAATGCCAGAACAGTAAACACACCCCACAAATGACCCCATTTCGGAAAGTAGACACCCCAAGGTATTCACTGAGGGGCATAGTGAGTCCGTCTGAGATTTTTTTTTTTTGCCAGAAGTTATCAGAAATTGAAACTTTTTTTTTTTTTTTTTCTCAGAAAGTGTCATTTTCCGCTAACTTGTGAAAAAAATGAAATGATACATGAACTCACCAAGCCCCTCCGTGAATACTTTGGGGTGTCTTCTATCTAAAATGGTGTGATTTGGGGGTATTTATACTTTCCTGACATTCTAGCACCTGAAGAAACATGACAGGCGCTCAGAAAGTCAGAGCTGCTTCAAAATGCCGAAATTCACTTTTTTGCACCATAGTTTGTAAACGCTATAACTTTTACCCAAACCAATAAATATACACTTATTGGATTTTTTTATCAAAGACATGTAGAACAATAAATTTAGAGAAAAATTTATATAGAAATGTAGTTTTTAAAAAAATTTACAACAGAAAGTGAAAAATGTCATTTTTGCAAAAATTTCGGTCATTTTTGATTAATAGCAAAAAAAGTAAAAATGTCAGCAGCAATGAAATAGCACCAAATGAAAGCTCTATTAGTGAGAAGAAAAGGAGGTAAAATTCATTTGGGTGGTAAGTTGCATGACGGAGCAATAAACGGTGAAAGTAGTGTAGTGCAGAATTGTAAAAAGTGGCCTGGTCATTAAGGGTGTTTAAGCTAGGGGGGCTGAAGCGGTTAAGATGTCGTACCTTTAATATTTTATGCATTTATGAGCTGTCTATAAAAAATCTTTTACAATACAGCAGCACTGATTGAGTTGTAGATATGGTTCTTATTAAGTCCAGCAGCCATAACAGCTGCATTTGGATTATACCCTTTTGTGCAAAAAAATTCTCAGGGATTTTTACACCTAACTATGAGGGGATATGGATTTCAAGCACTTTTACAAGAAGTTACTAACATCCTAACGCATTCAATTTTAGCAGTGCTCTACAACTGGATAAGGACAAAAGCATGAATGCAGAACTACTGAACAAGGTCTCATTTTTTGCCAATGCGATCTACACGCAAGCGACAAAAGACTCTGAGAAACTCCAATTAGAGTTTGAACAGCTGAAGATCAAGCTTTCCCCATATTCAGAAGACGTGACAAAGCTGTTGAGCAAGACCACAAAAGATCTGGCGATAACGCTTAATCCCTACACTGAGGAGCTCCAGACTCAAGTAGAAAAAATCATGCTGGAATTTATCAAAAAGCTAAAAAATATAAATTTAGACTTGATCAGTGATAGTACGAAGGTGCCATTGGTCTTGTACTCACAAACACTAGATGCTAAAACTGCAGAGTGTCTTAACGCACTGAGAAACACAGTAGGAACATGTACCGAGAGGGTGAAGGAGAAGATAGATCTTCAGGTTCTGGCCTTGTATGAAAGTCTTTCTCCTTTTGCAGGAGATATGCAAGATGCTTTGCGGAAAGAAATGGAGAACCTGAATTTTTCCATGAAAAAGACTGTTTTCTTGATTGAGAGTAAAATCCTAGAGACCATTGTACTGCTGGAGAAGCAAATCACGCTCTGTACCAGTCTCCTAAAGGAGAAGAATAGTCTATTCTTCGGAAATGTAAGAAAGTCACTAGCATTGTGTCTGTTTGATATGAGCCAGAAGATCAACGCATTTAAAGCTGTGGTGACCCTGTATAGAAATGCTCTTACCAAGTCAGTTGTGCTGCGTGTTGACAACATGAAAGACAAGTTTGGGGGGTCTGCAGCCATGAGTCTGCAAGATCCAAAAAATTACCTGGAAAAGAATATCTTTGACAAGATCAGTGACCTATTAAATAGCACCTTACTGACTACGGTGACCGGAACCATTGAAGAGTGAAAGCATAAACTCTACCGGCAGCGATATAAAGCTAACCTAAAATATATTCTTATAGAAGAAAGAATAAAACAAGTACTATCTAGCTAAAGGGGTTTTCCGATATTCTGTTATTGAGGACCTATCCTCAGGATAGATCGTCAATGTCAGATCGGAGAGGTCTGACATCCAGCACCCCGCTAATCAGCTGTTCCTTGCACCTCACCAAGCACATCATCGTCCATTGGATAGCGGCTGTGCTCGGTGTCGCGGGTCAGCCCTATTTACTTGAATGGGACTGAGCTGCGCCTAGGCCATGTGACCAATGAACGTGACATCACTGGCCTAGGAGGGGGCCGCTCCGCTCACAGGAGCACCATGGCCTCTTCAAACAGCTGATCGGCAGGGGTACCAGGAGTCGGACCTGCGACAATCTGATATTGATGATCTATCCTGGGGATAGGTCATTAATATCAAAATCTCAGACAACCCCTTTAATATATTTCATACAGGGTTTTAGCAAAGGTGAAGGGGCTGGTAGGACAAGTGCCCATAGGTTGCTGGGTGCCAATAAACCACTGTAACTTGGGCAGGTTATTTAGATGTGACAAGTGACAGCTCTCTTTAATAAGAACACTACAGCTTTGCTTTGAAATACATATATATATATATATATATATATATAGTATATACACCATGTAAGAGTAAGTATACATGTATAAATACAGTAAGAATCACGTGATCGTTCTTCAATGCTTTCTCAAACAATAGGTCAAAGCACTTGAAAATAAGAAAAAATGCAGTTTCCGATAAAAGCAGCAACCTTTATTTTTCAAGCGATTAAAACCCCAAATACACAAGGTACATTCTTCTACGCGTTTCGGATCATGATGGGAGGATCCTTACTCATATCGTGATCCAAAACGCATAGACGAATGTACCTTGTGTATTTTGGATTTTAATCGCTGAAAAATAAAGGTTGCTCTGTTTATATCGTAAGCTGGATTTTTCCTCATTTCAAGTAGTTTCCTATGCCGTGCCTCAGGCATTTCCGTCCATCCGAAGTGAGCAGGAGGTGAGAGCTGTGACAACCCTTTTCTTTTATTGTACAATAGGTCAAAATAGGCTTGGACTGGCCCACAGGAGAACAGGTGAATTGCCCGGTGGGCCCCTGCGAAAGATGGGCCCCTAGTCCCCCACCGTCTGCACACAGATAGGCAGCATAGATTATTTAACAACCTAACCAGTTTATTACTAGATGCATCAGGTGGTTGATGATGCCTTCTGGGTATAGAGGCTGGCCAGACAAGATCCTCTTTCCTCAGTGACCCACCTTCTTGAAGTCGCTAATTGGACCCCCATAATCAGTCATCTTGCTGCTGCCTGTCGCTGTGTGAGCATGTGATTCTGGCTTATGTAACTACAGGGCCCTAGCCCAGGGCAACGAGATACTGATAGGGTCTACGGCACAGAACAGTCTGAGGCACAGGCTAGGCAGTGGACTACTACTGAGAAAAATGTGTTTGCCACAGTTTTGGGAATTGGGGTCAGGAATTGGGGTCAGGAATTGGGGCCTCCAGAAAGTATTCTACTGATGGGCCTAGACACCCCAGTCCAACAGATCATCTTAGGGATCTTGGCTGCTGGGACAAGGTTTGCATGCCTATTATCCTACCTATTCATACCATATATCCGTATGCTCCATGGATTTACATTATCAGAGCTGTAGATGTTGTCCAAAGTTCTTAGAGACCAAATTCCTGGACAATATATAATACAATCTGTGATCAGATTATCAAATAAACATAAAAAAAAGGAAACCACTTCAAGTCCAACCTTGAGCACTTGTTTGTTTCTTACTAAATACAAATTTGGTGATAATGAACCTTCTAATAAAAACTAAAAATAACCATATTCTTGATTCAGAGCTTCGAATCCTCTACATTAAAAATGAAAGATACAACTCTGACTACCTTCAGCTACCGCTAGAGGGAGCTCCATGGTAAAACAGTATGCGGTAAGCTCTCACACTCCCCTTAGTGGTAGTTGCAGACAGAATGTTATGTTTAAAGAGTAACTAACTTTTCAAAAACTTTTGATGTGTTATACATATCAAAAGCTTAGATCGGTGGAGGTCTGAGTGCTGAGACACCTGCCGACACTTAGAATGAGAGGAGAGAAGCACTCTTCTCACTGCTGAGGATGGACCCGCCACAGGCCTATAGACTTCTATAGAGCCCGTCCTCGGCATGTGCTTCTCTCCTCTCATTGCAGAGGTTGATATGGGTCTCAGCGCTCAGACTCCCATCAATTAAAATTTTTGATATGTCTCTATGACATACGGTATCAAAAGTTTTTGGAAAAGTTTGTGACCCTTTACACTCAGTGTCTCTGCAGGGAATTTGGAGCTCTGTATCAGAACAATGGATCTCCAGCTCCCATAAGACATTAAGAAATGAGCACAGGATCGACCTGAAAATGGCATGGTGTTGAGGTGGAGAGTCACTTTATGGCATTATTTGCATTTTACAGATTTGCAAATTTCCTATTCACTCTGCTATATAACATCTAATGCTGCAAATTATAGTAACCCTTTATTCAGAACTGTTCATTCCCAGAAAAAGTCTGTCTGCATTTATCCTCTGAATCTGAAATGTTTAAAGAGGTTCTCCAGGATTTACATATTGATGACATGTCCTCAGGAATATCTGCGGTGGTCAAACACTTGGCTACACCCCACTAATCGGCTGTTTGAAGAAGCCACTGTGCTCCAGTGAGTAGTCACAAGACCTATGTACAGCTCAGTGCCAATCAAGGAAGTGGGCCTTGGCTGCAATATCAATGGGACCCCTGCCGATCTGCTGTTTGAGGAGGCTGCAGTGCTCCGGGGAGCCTCCTTGCAGCTTGCCAAGCATTGTATAGCGGCTGTGCTTGAATGGGTCTGAGTTGCGCTAAGGCCACGTGACACATAAACGTTTTGTCACACGGCCTAGGAAGAAGCCTAAGTGCTCACAGAGTGCCACAGCCTCTTCATATGACAGATTGCCGGGGGTCCCGGAAATCCTGGGGATAGATCATCAATATGTAAATCCCGTTGAATCCCTTTACAGCTATTTGTAGCCAAAAAGTAGTAGTTAGATGTTCCCAGGAATGATACGTTTAATCTTCTATCATTATGAATCTATTTTGCATAATCAGTTGTCATCTGAAATAACTTTGAAACTTTCAAATAAAGCTTTCTGCAATGAATATCCATGTAGGCTTATTATGCATATTTTTCCATAGCAGAAGACATAGCTCTAGGGGGTTGCCGAGGTTGTGGTTGCCCCTGGGGGACCCAAATGACCCTCTGACACATAAGACATCAGCAGTTTTATAAAAGAGTAGTAAAAAGAGCTGTGTTACGGTACAACTTCACTTTAGTCTATGCCCATAGATTGCAGACGGTGTAAACGCACTGCACCCAATTCCATGTGCTGGTTAGGGGATGGGTCATGGTGCAGATTTTACAGACAGCATTAAGTTACAGTTTACAGAGGATAGGTCATCAGTTAAAGAGTCTCGGAAAAGCCCTTTAAAGGGAGTCTGTCACCTAATCTGAGCCTTTTAGACCGCTCAGATCAGGTTATAGACTCCTTTGCCCTCATTACTATGGTACCTTTATAAAAACTTTTTAAATTTATGCTACAGAGCTTCGGCAAGTGCCCAGGGGCGGCGTTACTGCAGCAAGTGCCCAGGCCCCTCGGCGATGTGCCCAAAAAACTACACCTCTTTCACCCCTCTGGCCCGCCCTTGTTTCCTATTATTACCTCCTCCTCTCCCTCCCAGATCTCATGCCTGCGCCGCTGGCGCATGCACAATCCAACTACCTATTACTCTGCCCATAATGGGCATAACAGTGCGCAGGTGCAGGACAAGTGTGGAGCGGCGCAGATGCAAGATCTGGGAGGGAGAGGAGGAGGTAATAATAGGAAACAAGAGCAGGCCAAAGGGGTGAAAAAGGTGTGGTTTTCTAGGCACATCGCCGAGGGGCCTGGGCACTTGCTGCAGTAACACCGGCCCTGGGCACTTGCTGCAGTAACACCGGCCCTGGGCACTTGCTGCAGTAACACCGGCCCTGGGCACTTGCTGAAGCTCTTTAGCATAAGTTTAAAAAGTCATTTTTTGAAGATCTCGGCGAGGGACAGAACAAATAAAGGTACCATTGTAATGAGGGCAAAGGAGTCTATAACCTGATCTGAGCGGTCTAAAAGGCTCAGGCTTTAAAAAGTATCTGTTGGCAGAATCAACCCTATTAAACCAGGCATAATGGCTGGCAGGGCTGACCCTAGTCCCGATGAAAAGCATACCTTTGTTATGCAGATTGAGTGTGTAGTTAAGTTCACCAAGGGTGGACCCAAGGCACTCTGCACCCTTTCTCCCCTAGTTTTCTCTGCCAGCCCCTCCTCTTCTTTTGGATTGGATTGGCAGGGCCAGGTTTCTGCATTACACTTAACCCTTAGGCTCCCAGCCTACAGGTACAAGGTCTTTAAATCTGGCAACAGCAGGCATTTAGCCCTTTAGATACCGTGGTAAAGTGTGACCATGGCATCTAAATGCCGAAACACCTGGAAGTGTGCACTTCGGTGTTAAGACAGGCTCCCCCGTGCGGCGATCGGGGAAGCCAGTGCTTTATTCTAATATGCTAAGAGACCCAGCATATAAGTGCTGCAGTTCCTATGTTGGCCTGCAGGTAACAGGTCAACATAGAATAACAGCAAATTGAGCTTATACGGCTATTTCCGTAAGCCCCATAGAAGTGAATTGAGCGGTGGCAGCGCTTGCATGGTGTGCTTCCCAATCATTTCAATGGGAGTTCCGAAAATAACTGAGTACATTGCATAGGAATGAATGTAGGGCGGCACAAAATCAAGTTAGAATATATGCAAATGAGCCTCTAGGAGCAACGGGGGCATTGCTGTTACTCCCAGAGGCTCTGCTCTCTCTGCAACTGCAATGACCTCTACAATTTGTTTGACAGGACCAGATGTGATGACTTTTTGACTGCCTGGCCCAGTCATTTAAAGTCCAGAGGGCTCGGCAGTTGCAGAGAGCAGAGCCTTTAGGTAATGCAGACACATATGAACATGGGACCAACACAGATGTCTTCAGCTGCCAAGCGCACATGTAACAGGTCAGCCAGGGCCATAGGGACAAATCTGCTGACAGATGACCTTTAAGGACATGGATAATTTAGTTGGATTAATTCACGTGGTCTGAAAGATCTTTGAATCACGACATCATCCAACTGTGATAATAGCATTGGTCAAGAGATGTCAGTATAACCACAGCGTTGTTTACAATGCACACAGTTATATTATACATTATTATATTTCAGTAGTATATATAGTTAAGGCTGCTTGCAGCCTGTAGTTGTGGGCGGGGCCGAGGTCCCCCTTATTAACCCCCTCACCTGGGTCCTCGGTCTCGCACGCCGAGTCTACTTCCGGTCCTGCAGGCAGCCCATCGGCTGAACGCTTCTGCAGCTCTACCCCGACATCGCTGTGCGACGGCCTCAGGTAAGGCGGGTTAGCACGCCGAGGGTGCGGGGGTCCGTTCTCCCTCGCCGTCTCATGCCCTCCCATCCAGCACAAGCGTTACGGCGCCCAGGAGGCCGAGCATTCACAGGGGGCGGGATCCTGGTACCGGGCTGTCAGTCTGCTCCTTATGCCCGCCGGGTTCGGAGTCTCGCTCCCCTGCCCCCGACAAGCCCTCTCCCTCACTGGGATCCAGCGTTTGCACGCCTCTCGGTCAATGGCGTGCCGCCTGTCCTACGCAGGCGGCTCCCCTTTTTCCGGCCTGGACCCCTGCCCACCTGCTTGTCTCCCCCCTTTTAAGAGGGGGGGTCCGGTTCCCCATGGGTCGCGGTCAGGCCTGGCTACTGGGGCTTGGATAATGATTGAAAGGAAAAAAATTAATTATATATGATTTTAGTTCTGCTTTCCCTCTTCCTTCAGGTACACCCTGTCTACATTGGTAGCGGTTGCATTATCCGCCCGATTCCCTCGTCTTACTTGTGTTTAAAAAAAAAAAATAAAAAAAAAAACCCAGGTCCTATAGTCCCTTCTCATGCCTCCGTGGGTCAACAGGTGGACCCCCTTGTGTCCTCTCAGGTGGGTATTTTAGGTTCTTTTTCCTATTCCTCCCGTGCTGCGCCTCCCCACCCGCTGCGCCCGCTCAAGCCTGCAGTCTCTCTCAGCTGAGAGCTTTTACTTAGGCACCCTTCATCGCGCTCAGGCCTATTGGGAGGAAAAAAAAATAAAAAATACCCCATCCATCCTTTCAGCTTCTAAGGTTCAGGCGGGTATCTACTCCCTTCCCAAGCACGGCGACCTGCCACCACGCTCCCGTCAGCCTGGAGCATTCAGGGTCACTCCTTCCACCAGGGACCTGAGGCGTTCAGGTCACTCCGTTCCCCCACTGCCTGAAGCGTTCAGGTCACTCCGTTCTCCACTGCCTGCAACGCTCAGGTCACTCCGTTCTCCACGGCCGGCTGGCGCTCAGGTCACTCCGCTCACCTCGGCCTGAAGCGCTCAGGTCACTCCGTTCACCTCGGCCTGAAGCGCTCAGGTCACTCCGTTCTCCACGGCCTGAAGCTGCTCAGGTCACTCCGTTCACCACGGCCTGAAGCGCTCAGGTCACTCCGCTCACCACGGCCTGAAGCGCTCAGGTCACTCCGTCTCACCACGGCCTGAAGCGTTCAGGTCACTCCGTTCTCCACTGCCTGCAACGTTCAGGTCACTCCGTTCTCCACGGCCGAGCGCTCAGGTCACTCCGCTCACCTCGGCCGAAGCGCCCAGGTCACTCCGTTCACCTCGGCCTGAAGCGCTCAGGTCACTCCGCTCACCTCGACCTGAAGCGCTCAGGTCACTCCGTTCTCCACGGCCTGAAGCGCTCAGGTCACTCCGTTCTTCACGGCCTGAAGCGCTCAGGTCACTCCGTTCTTCACGGCCTGAGGCGCTCAGGTCACTCCGTTCCCCACTGCCTGAAACGCTCAGGTCACTCCGTTCTCCACGGCCTGAAGCGTTCAGGTCACTCCGTTCACCCCGGCCTGAAGCGCTCAGGTCACTCCGTTCTCCACTGCCTGAAACGTTCAGGTCACTCCGTTCACTACGGCCGAAGCGTTCAGGTCATTCCATTCACCACGGCCTGTAGCGGTCAGGTTCCTTCTCTCGCCTTTCATTGCCGTCGTAGCTTCCCCTCTTCTCCGCCGCACGTCCATGCATTTCCCACTAGGGTGGGCCGCTGAGTGTGTTCAGGCTAGTCCCTTCCTGGCGCTCCCAGGCACTTCATCTCGCACCTTCGCTCACAACGTCGTTCGGCAACACTGCGTGGCCAGCAGCTGGGGGCGTCATACCAGTCACGTGCTCACTGGGTTCATTATTTTAGTCCTCAGATCAAGCTGAGTTTTCGGCCCGGCTAGCCGTGCGGCCAGGACGCCAGGTCTGTAATCCCAGGTACGTCCGACTTAGTTTGCGTCATCCGTTCTGGTGTTACGGTCCACACGACCACATCAACCTCCAATTGCTGTCAGTTTTCCTTATTACAGGTTTGTTGGAGACGGCTGCTAGGATCATCAAGCCATGTCCCAGGCTTCGGATATGGATGACGCGTTGTCTCTCCCGGGTTCAGCGGTGTCTGGCCAAGGCGGGCCAGAATCTCTCAGAAGATGGACTGTGCCAAAGCTCATTGCTGAGTTAAATAGAAGGGGCATCGGCTACCCGGCCTCCGCCAGGAAAGCGGAACTATATAGACTGCTTGTGTCGGACCCCGGTTCGTCCATAGGGGAGGCCCCGTCCCCATCAATTCAGCAGTCATTGGCTCAATTACAGGCCACCATGGATTCTCTCGCCTCGTCGGTTGCAGACATCCGGTCCAGGGTGGTGGAGTTGGAATCTGAATTCCCTCTATTCCCCAGGTGCCGGGCCCACCTCCTGAGCCGTCTCCACCCCAACCGCTGGCTCCAGGTACGGCCCGGTAGTTCCCGTGATTGCTCCAGCTCATTTCGTCCCAGACCACATTAGGAAGGACATATTGGCAGGGAAGGACGTCAACCTGGCGTCCATCTTGATTGCGTCCCACGATGGCGCGGAGAATAAGACCTTCGACTGCGGGGAGGTTTCGGTGGTCTTAAAGGCCAAGGATGCCCGGTTGAACCGTAAACTCACCGTTACCGAGTTTGTCCTGGCCTTCAGCCTGTTTAGAGACGTGATCTGCTCCGCCTTCCCCCTGAGGAGGGAGGAGCTCGATACATATCTTTACAGGGTCACTGATCTTGGGCACAAGTACGGCGGCACGGCCTTCTATGACTACCACCGCTCCTTCTCGGCCAAGGCCGCGCCGCACTTGCCCAGTTTCAGTTTACCACCAGTTGGGCCAATTTAGATATGGAGTTGTTCTGCCGGCACTTCGCCGGTCTCCGGGCTCCCTCGTGTTCGACTTGCCAGTTGATCTTTCACTCCAAAGAATGGTGTCCCCAGCCTGCCACGGCTCACCCGGACAGGGCCACGCCCGGGTCCTCGGGGGTCCAACGCAATCCCACCACCACAGACAAATTAGGAAGGCCTATAGTCTACCTTGGCAACGCCCAAGTATGTAACAACTTCAACTTTGGCAGTTGTCTTTTCAGTGGCTGCAGGGCCTTGCACATTTGCGCCATATGCTTCAGGGCTCACCCCAGGTCCACCTGTCCTAAGAGATTCGCAAAGCACCTATGACTGGCCGACATTGATGTTAGTCTCCTGGCCGCTTTGTTACGGGACCATCCTGACCCGAGTTTTGTGGGTTCTCTGATTGCCGGGCTCACCTCGGGCTTTGACACTGGCTTGGTGGCTCTCCCTCACTGCAACTGGGAGTGTCCCAACCTCCAGTCGGCCAGGTCCGATCCGGCCGCCGTCCAGGCGCTCCTGGACTCGGAGGTCGCGAACGGATTCGTGCTGGGTCTGTTCGATCAGATCCCCTTCTCTCGGTGGCGGATTAGCCCCATAGGAATTGTGTCCAAAAAAGATTCTAATAAAAAACGTTTAGTTTACTATCTCTCGGCCCCGCATGATTCCGTCATCCCGAGCATGAATTCTCTAATTCCTTCTGAGGAATTTTCAATGAGATACTCCTCCATCGATGAGGCCATTGCACTCATTCTCCAGGTAGGGCAGGGTGCCTGGTTGTCCAAGGCGGACATAGCGGACGCCTTCAAGCTTCTGCCGGTCGCACCCCACTTATGGAAGTACTACGGCATCCAGTGGGAGAGCAAATACTACTTCGCAAATCGTCTCACGTTTGGCTCAAAAAGCAGCCCTTGGCTTTTCGACCAACTAGCTCAGGCATTGCACTGGATCCTGGTCCAGTACGGTAGCACTGCATCAGTCATCCACTACCTGGACGACTTTCTCATCATCGAACGGCCACAACGCCATCCTTCAGGACTCCAGGATCTCTTGAAGCTGTTTTCCTCTCTGGACGTACCCATTTCACAGGGCAAGACTACAGGGCCAACCACTTCCATTACTTTCCTGGGCATCTCCCTGGACTCGGACAGGTTAGAAGCTAGCCTACCAGGAGACAAGTTGGCGCAAATTCACCAGGTTATCTCTCAGACATTGGGGGCCTCCCAGCTGACCAAGGTGGAACTTCAGTCTCTCCTTGGCAGGTTAAACTTTGCCATGAGGATCATGCCCCAAGGCAGGGCTTTCATTTTGCGTCTTCTCTGTCTCCTCCCCACAGCCCCAGATTCTGACAGTATCATCCGTTTAGATAGGTCCGCCATGGCGGATTTGCAGATGTGGCATGACTTTATCGCGGGATGGAACGGGGTGAGCCTGTTTGTTCCCCCCTGGAATCTTTTTTCTGCCAGGGTGTTTTCTGATGCTGCTGCTTCCAGGGGGTTTGCTGCGATTATTAGGGGCCATTGGTTAGCAGGTCAGTGGCCTCCCCAGATCAGCTCCGACACTCAGGCCCTCGCTTCATCCCCGTTTTTGGAATTATACCCGATCGTGGCAGCTGCCGCAACGTGGGGGTATCGGTGGGCTAATTCTAGCGTTATGTTTGTAACAGACAGCCAGGATGTGGTGGACATCATCTCCAAGGGTCGTGCCAAGTCTGCCAGAATCATGTCACTAATGCGCAGACTTGTCTGGCTGTCCTTGCGGGACAACTTCCATTTCTCGTGTTCCCACATAGCAGGGGCCAGTAACTCAGCGGCCGATGCCTTGTCCCGCTTCAACTTTCCTGCTTTTTTCCAGGTATGTCCAGAAGCCGACAAGTCCGGAGCCCAGATTCCCAGTTTCGGCGATCTGACGATGGACTGAAATCCCTCTTGGCAACTGCCAAGGTGCTCATGCATGGATCCCTATCAGCCAACACTGCCCGCAACTATCAAACCGGTTGGAATCTCTTTTCGAAATTTTCCAGGGAATATCCTCAAGGGGATACCGCATTCACATCATATGTGTTGGCGTTCATGGCACATTGCCATTCCAAGCTTCGATTGGCTCCAAACACCATACGTTTATACCTTGCCGGCATTCAACACCACCTGTCTTTACGAAATCCTGAGCATCGCTCAGTTTTTACGTCTCAGGCAGTCAAAGCCACGCTCAGGGGCATTGAAAGAAGCAGCAGGGACTCAACCCGGTCGCGCCGTCCGGTATCAGGCGAGCTGTTTAGGCAGCTGTCGTCGATCCTAGACGGTAGTCCTTTTGGCCCTTCCATCAGCTTGGTTATTAAGGCGGCAATGTATTTAAGCTTTTATGGGTTCCTGCGCCCGGGAATTCTCTGTTGGCTCCGCAAGAGGAACTTTCTTGAGGAAAGGACAATTGTCGTGGCACCAGGACCACTTCGTGTTGAGCCTTCCATCCACGAAGACGTCACAGACCGGTCCCCCGACAGAGATTCGATATTTTAAGACACAAAATACTTGGTGCCCCGTCAGTGTGCTTCAGCAGCTCCTCGCCATGGGTCAAACCTCAGGTCCCGATACTCCACTACTGCCGTTCCAGGGCAGACCGTTGTCCACTCTGCAGTTTGTGTCCCACATCAGGTCATTGGTCACAGGGTTGGGTCAGGACCCTGCCTCGATAACCGGCCACTCCTTCCGTATTGGGGCAGCCTCCGCGGCCTCCAGACACAAGACCCCAGCTCATGTCATTCGCTTCATGGGTCGGTGGCGGTCTGCCTGTTTTTCTAGATACATTCCTGATCCTCAATCCGAAACCCGCGAGGTGTTTCGTTCACTAGCTTTGTAACACTATTAAACTACTTATTCACCTACCATGTGTCCTTTTGCCCTCTTTTAGGCCTGCCCACGGTGCGTGGCTCCAGGCACACCTCGGCCACAGTTAGGGTCTTATCGGCCGCATTACGGGCCGTGGCGACGCACACAAATAGTTAAGGCTGCTCGCAGCCTGTAGTTGTGGGCGGGGCCGAGGTCCCCCTTATTAACCCCCTCACCTGGGTCCTCGGTCTCGCACGCCGAGTCTACCCTCCCGCCCTCCCCTCTGCTTGACTCTTCTAGCTAGGGTGGGCCCTCTTTTAGGCCTGCCCACGGTACGTGGCTCCAGGCACACCTCGGCCACAGTTAGGGTCTTATCGGCCGCATTACGGGCCGTGGCGACGCACACAAATATATATATATATATATATATAATATACACACTGTATCTACAGTGCAGTACCCAAACTAAATTACTCTCCCAGAATGTCAGTGCATTATCACATATCATACACATACATTTATCATTCCCTCATTGGCTTCGTACAGCAACTTAAAGGCACTATATATGGTAATGTATATAGCAAAACATGGCATATCAACATGGCGCACTTATGTGCTGGGTGATATAATAGCATGGATAAACATACCATAACAGGAAAGCTGGCATGTTCTAGTACAGTCTCTGTAAAGGACGTTGTTTTCTTTATAACAGGTATAAGGCTGATTTCCAACCCTTATACACCGGGATCGGCTTTTGATTACTAATATTGTGGCGGGGGTCATGGGGGCAGAAAAAAGAAAGAAGTCAACAACATGAAGACCAAAAAGCTCTTCAAACAGGCCAGAGGTGTGGGGAAATCTAGATCAGGGTTGGGTCAACAAAAATATAGCATGATTACAAACCTGACAAGAAAAAGCTGCCCACCAAAACTCACAAATGAGATGAGGGGGACATTAATCAGACATTCAACAAAGACACCAATGAAAGAGCTCCAAAGATCCACCGCAAAGATAGAAGTATCTGTCCACAAGACCATAATAAGTCATACGCTCTACAGGGTGGGGCTTTATGGAAGTGGCCAGAAAAAGTAATTGCTTTAAAAAAAAACTAAGAAACCACATTTGGACTTCCCCGTACAGCATATGGTAGACACCCCAAGCACATGGAAGAAGGTTCTCTGGTCAGATGAGACAAAAACTGAACTTTTTGGCTATAGTGGGAAATGTTATGTGCGGCACAACCTCAACACTTCTCATCACCCTAAAAATGCCTTCAAAAGTGAAGTATGGTGGTGGCAGCATCATGGTGTGGGGGAGCTTTTCAGCAATGGGACTGGAAAACTGAAAACAGGATTGAAAGAATGATGGCGGGCACAAATACAGGGCAAATCTTGATGTAGTCCTGTTTCAGTTTGCTAGAGATTTGAGGCTGGGCTGGTGGTTCACCTTCCAGCAGGACAATGACCCTAAATACATTGCTAAAGATACACTGGATGGGGTTTAAGGGGTAATATTCCAATGTCTTGAAATGGTCTAGTCCAGGGATGGCTAACCTCTAACCTCAAGGGATGGCTGTGATAAAACTACAATTCCCAAGATGCATACTTGCTTGGCTGTTTGCAGAACTCCAAAAAAATGAATGGAGCATGCTAGGAGTTGTAGTTTTACCACAGCTGGAGGGCCAGAGGTTAGCCATCACAGGTCTATTCAAAGCCCAGACCTCAATCCAATGGAAAATCTGTGGCATGAGATGAAAACTGCTGTACACAAATTCTACACATCTGACTTCAAAAAACTTTAGAAGTTTTGCCTGGAAAAAATGACAAAATCCCAATGTCTAGATGTGCTAAGCTAATAGAGATATACTTCAAAAGACTTGCTTCTGTAATTGCAGCAGAAGGTGGCTGCACAAAGTATTGACTTTCAGGAGGTAAATACTGATTCACATCGTCATAATTATTGTTAACGTCAAAGCAAAAATATTTTGTACCTTCCAAGTGGTAGTCGTGTTGTGTAAATGGTACAAACCAACAAAAAAATCCATTTTAAATCAAGGTTGTAAAGCAACAAAACAGAGAGGAGTGAATACATTCGCAAGGCACTGTGTCTATCCTATCAGAAGATCATTTGAACTGAATTTCTACTTTAATCGGTTCTTTCTCAGTGCACGTCAGCATTACACAATGCACTATGCTGTTATATACGATGCGATGAAGGTGGACTTTACTCGGGATCATCTAGTTCTGTATAGTTGGAGGTCTGACGCTGCCCGTTGGACTTTGCTGTTGATTTAAGTGACATACTCTTGCAGACAGACTGAAAACAGCAGATAGCAAACATATACCAAAGATAACAACTCCTCAGCTGTCAACTTTGCCCCAATTGTAACTGTTTGTACACAAGAAAAGTAAGAAAAGGTGTCAGGTTCGAAGCCATGTTTCAGTAGTGTTCATCAACCAGTAGCTCAAAGCCCTCAGTTTGTTGCTCATGATAGGAGCTCTGGGTAATGGCCATGGGTAGTGAACACAATAACATTTTTATATTGATAATATTGAAGAGATATCCTAACATCCACGTGTTGCCAATTTGGATGGTATTTTACCTATGTCACGGGTAATGGGGAAGGGATAACACCAGATAACACACAGAAGGAATAGACTGGAGTCTAGGCCTCAAAGCTAAGGGAGAGGGATGGTGACCTCCTAGGAATCCCTAGACCTCTCAATGACTCCTGCCAGTATGAGTAGTCCTAGAAAGTAGAAATACTCATACACCGGAACCTACGCCCTGGAGACCCTGGAAGGCCCTAGGAGTGGTGGCAGGGAATGAGACTACTGGTAACTCCCCAGATGAAGGAACCAGCATCTCGCTAAGGCCTAGACAACAACATACACAAGCGAACAAAAAGCAAAACAAAATGCACTTAGATTAAAGAAGAATGGAGGAACAACACACCAGCTCAACCAACTCCAGCAGGAAATATCAACTGTATGGTAAGCAGTGTGAGTCAGAACTAAATAGAGCCTCAGTAATGACCCACAAGCTGCACCTGACAAGAGGTGTGGTCATTACACTGCAAGATGAAAACAGAGAGGCTGTCAGATACCCTCACATGCCGCCAGTCTCTCAGATCTTCTCACCTCTGTCATGGGAGGGACTGTGAGAGTAACCCCCCTCTACGGGTGACCTCCGGACACCCAGGGCCGACTTTATCAGGATGCGCCCTGTGAAAGGCCTTCACAAGGCGACTGGCATTAACGTCGGTCGTGGGAACCCACATTCTTTCCTCTGGACCGTAACCTTTCCACTGCACGAGATACTGGAGAGATCTACGGAGAATTCATGAGTTCACTATCCTGGCAATCTGAAATTCAAGATTACTGTCCACTAAGACAGGAGCAGAAGGTAAGGAGGATGGTTCAGCAGGTTCGACATATCTTTTGAGCAATGATTTGTGAAAAACATTATGAATGTTTTAAGCCTGCAGAAGCTCAAGACGAAAAGCAACCGGATTAATGATGGCAGAGATTTTATATGGCCCAATATACCTTGGCCCCAACTACCAAGAAGGTACCTTCAACTTAATTTTCCTTGTGGACAGCCACACAGAATCACCCACTCTCAGGTCTGGACCACTCATACGTCTCTTGTTAGCCATACGTTTATACTTTTTGGCCATTTTTTGAAAATTGTTTTAAATTTTCCGCCAAAATAGATTACAATGAAGAGGAAAATCTTTCCTCTTCTGGTATACCAGAAGTCTCAGTACCAGAAAATGTGCCAAACTGCAGATAGAACCCATATGCTCCAAAAAACATGCGACTTATCAGTGGACTCCTGTCTACGGTTATTTATGGCAAACTTGGCCAATGACAAAAATGAAGACTACTCCTCCTGATTCTCTGAGACAAAACATCTTAAATAAGTCTCCAGATTCTGGTTAGTGCCTTTAGTCTGTCTGTTCGACTGAGGATGAAAATCCGAGGAGAAGGACAATTGGATCCCCAGGCGAGTACAGAACGCCTTCCAGAATCTGGAAACAAGTCCCCCTATCAGACACCACATCAGGGGAGACACCGTGTAGTTTCACTATGTTATCAACAAACACTTGTGCTAGAGTTTTAGCATTAGGTAGACCTGATAATGCTATAAAGTGTGACATCTTGCTGAAGCGATCAACAACCACCAATCACAGTTTCCCCTGAGGAATTAGGCAAATCTGTGATAAAGTCCATGGACAAATGAATTCATGGTCGGGACGGGATAGACAAAGAAAGTAGAGATCCTGAAGGCCGAGTATGTGTCACCTCGGCAAGCGCACAAGTCTCACAAGCTGACACATGGCCCTTAATACATTTACGCAACCCTGGCCACCAGAATCTCCGGGAAATGAGATCAACCGTGATCTGCTACCAGGGAGTCCTGTAACAACAGTACTGTGATATTCTTCAAACACCTTGTGTCATAGTTCCGAAGGAACAAACAACTTCCCTGGAGGACAAGAATCAGGTGCATCTCCCTGGGCCTCCAACACCTCTGCCTCAAGTTCAGGATAAAGGGTGGATACAACCACCCCATCAGCTAATATCGGGCCAGGTCCTCCGATTTCTCAAAATGACCTTCAGGGGTATTAAAGGCCGTCTTCCATTCATCTCCCTCCTTTATCCTTACCAGATTATATGCCCCCCTCAAATCCAATTTAGAGAACACCTTGGCACCGTCAATCTGATTGAACAAATCTGGGATCAAAGGAAGGGGATAGAGATCACAGACAGCAATGTGATTAAGCTCACGGAGGTCCAAACATGGCCTAAGAGTTCCGTCCTTTTTTTAAAAAAAAAAGAACCCTGCAGCCACTGGTGATTTGGATGGTCTAATATGACCTTTAGCCCAGGCATGTCCAAACTCTGGCCCTCCAGATGTTGCAGAACTACAACTCCCATCATGCCCTTCTGTAGGTTGATAGCTGTAGGTTGTCCAGGAATGATGGGAGTTGTAGTTTTGCAACATCTGGAGGGCCGGAGTTTGGACATGCCTGCCTTTACCCAAACTCTCTGTGATATATTCTTACATGGCTGCTCTTTCAGGTTGAGAAAGATTATACAACCGAGACTTGGGCAATCTAGCTCTGGGAATAAGGTTGACGGGGTAATCAAACTCCCGATGTGGAGGTAACTCCTGGTCTCCACTTTCAGAGAACACATCAGAAAAATCCAAAATAAAATAAGGTACTATTTTAGTGGTTACAACAGAAAGCGACGTGCTAAGACAGTTGTCTATGCAAAAATCACACCAATCAAGAATCTGTCTCACTTGCCAATCTATAGTAGGGTTATGTTTGGTTAACCATGGTAAACCTAGCACCAGAGGAGCAGGCAGATCCCCCACCACAAAACACGAAATGGTTTCTTGATGAGATTCTCCCACCTTTAGGCGAATGTCCTGCACCATTTGTGACAAACACTTTTGTGAGAGTGGGGCGGAATCAATCGCAAACACCGAAATATTTTTGTCTAATGCGCTCGTTGTCAAACCATGTATATGGACAAACTGGCCATCCACTAGGTTAACCCCTGCCCCACTGTCAATAAATAGTTCAATTCCCACAGTTTTGGAGTCTAGCGCCACCTTGGCAGGCAGGAGAAATCGGGTACTACCATTAAATGACAAAAGTAGATTCTCAGATTCCCCAGCCACACTACCAAGAGTGAAAAGAGGACTAAACACATTAGTTTTCTTTCTCTCTTTTTCACCTTGACGTTTAACATAAGGACAAACAAAATGTCCCCCTTTACCACAGAAAAAGCAGAGTCTTTTCTTAACCCTAACGTTTTTATCACCAGGTCCAGGAGTGACTTTCCCCAACTACATTGGCTCATTAGACACGAGCTCAAGTGCCTCCCTACGCAAAGTATCGGAAGAAGCTGATTCTTGAGCGAGAAAAACCTTAGATCTCTCCCTCAGGAGTCTATCAATACGTACAGCCAGAGACATGGCTGCCTCCAATGACTCTAGATATTCGTGAAATGCCAAGGCGTCCTTAAGGTTCTCGGATAACGCTTGACAGAATTGACTAGTTGCCAATCTCCTACATTCAGAGCAATAGGACTCCACAAAACACGCTCCCTGCCGTAAGCCACGCAACTTAGTCTCAGCCAGGGAGACCTGATCTGAGTCATCGTAAATAAACCCTAGAGCTCTGAAAAATTAATCTACAGACCAGAGGGATTGTGATCCAGTCGGCAAAGAAAAAGTCAAGAGTGAGTGTCTCCTTTCAGTAACAAAATAATAATCCCCAGTCTTTGACTCTCGTCACCAGAAGAGTGAGGACATAGTCTAAAATATAGTTTGCATGACTCCCTGAACTGAATAAAGTTGTCACTTCCCCCGGAAGACCAATCCTGGGAAAGTGACCTTAGGTTCAGGGTAGGCCTGGTTCCCGCTGCTGTAAGCCACCACCTGTGGTCTCTGAAACTGTGAGACAGTGGTGCGAAGGTCAGCCACCTCCAAAGAAAGTCCCTGCATACGATTGACCAATGCAGAAACAGTATCCATCTCTGCACTGACACAAACAAAATGACGTTTTTATGGCGGTTGATAATGGCACGGGTAATGGGGAGGGGATAACACCAGAAAACACACAGAAGGAATAGACCGGAGTCTAGACCTCAAAGCTAAGGTAGAGGGATGGTGACCTTCTAGGAATTCCTAGACCTCTCCCTGACTCCCGCCAGTATGAGTAGACCCAGAAGGTGGAAATACTCACACACCGGAACCTAAGCCCTGGAGACCCTGGAGACTACTGGTTCCTCCCCAGATGAAGGAACCAGCATATCCCTGAGGCCTAGACAACAACACGCACAAGCAAACAACAAAATGCAAAACAAAATGCACTTAGCTTAACCCCTTCAGGACCCTGCCATATTTCACCTTAAGGACCAGACCATTTTTTGCAAATATGTCACTTTATGTGGTGATAACTTTAAAACGCTTTTACTTATCCAGTACATTCTGAGACTGTTTTCTCGTCACATATTGTACTTCATAACAGTGGTAAAATTGAGTCAAAAAATTTAATTTTTATTTATGAAAAAATACCAAATTTACTAAAAATTTTGAAGAATTAGCAAATTAGCAAATTTCAATTTCTCTACTTTTATTATACATAGTAATACCTCCAAAAATAGTAATTACTATACATTCCCCATATGTCTACATCAAGGTTGGATCATTTTGCGAATGCCATTTTATTTTTTGGGGACGTTAGGACGCTTAGAAGTTTAGAAGCAAATCTTGAAATGTTTCAGAAAATTTCCAAAACCCACTTTTTAAGGACCTGTTCAGGTCTGAAGTCACTTTGTGAGGCTTACATAATAGAAATGAAACAAAAATGACCCCAGTTTAGAAACAACACCCCTCAAGTTATTCAAAACTGATTTTAAAAACTTTGTTAACTATTTAGGTGTTCCACAAGAATTTAAAAATTTCAGAATTTCACTTTTTGGCAGATTTTCCATTTTAATCCATTCTTTCCAGTAAGAAAAGCAAGGGTTACTAGACAAACAAAACTCAATATTTATTGCCTTTATTCTGTAGTTTACAGAAACACCACATATGTGGTCGTAAACTACTGTACGGGCACACGGTAGGACGCATAAGGAAAGGAACGCCATATGGTTTTTGGAGGGCAGATTTCACAGGGAAAATTTTAGGTTGCCATGTCACATTTGAAGACCCCCTGATGCCCCCCTAGAGTAGAAACTCTAAAAAAAAGGTGGCAGTTTGGTTGGCACTATTTTAGAGTACATATGATTTTTGGTTGCTCTATATTACACTTTTTGTGAGGCAAGGTAACAAAAAATAGCTGTTTTGGCACCGTTTTTATTTTTTGTCATTTACAATGTTCATCTGACAGGTTAGATCATGTGGTATTTTTATAGAGCAGGTTGTTACGGACGTGACAATACCAAAATATGACTACTGTCTTATGTAGCGGCTCATTTTTTTCGGTATGAGATGATGGTTTGATTGGTATGATTTTGGGGTGCGTATGACTTTTTGATGGCTTGGTATTACACTTTTTGTGATGTAAGGTGACAAAAAACAGCTTTTTTTACACTGTTTTTATCTTTTTTTTTATGGTGTTAACCTTAGGGGTTAGTTCATGTGATATTTTTATACAGCAGGTTCTTACGTACGAGGCAATACCTAATATGTCTACTTTTTTATTTATTTAAGTTTTACACAATAATATAATTTTTGAAGCAAAAAAAAAAAAAATCATGCTTTAGTGTCTCCATATTCTGAGAGCCATAGTATTTTTATGTTTTGGGCGATTGTCTTAGGTAGGGTATCATTTTTGCGGGATGAGATGACAGTTTAATTAGCACTATTTTGGGGTGCATATGACTTTTTTAATGCTTGCTATTATACTTTTTGTGATGTAAGGTGACAAAAAATGGCTTTTGACACCTTTTTTTTTTTTTTTAACGGTGTTCACCTGAGGGGTTAGGTCATGTGATATTTTTATAGAGCCGGTCAATATGGTTGATTACTTTATTTTGGTAAAAGGGCTTTTTTTTTTAACTTGAAACAATTTTTTCGTAAAACTTTATTTTATAAACTTTTTTTTTCATTTTATTTTTTTGTACCACTCTGGGACTTCAACTTTTGGGGGTCTGATCCCCTTTACAATGATTTACAATACTTCTGTATTGTAAAGCATTGGCTGTAAGTGTATTACTGAATGCAATACATTTACAGCTTCCTGCCTGTGAGATCCAGGGGGCTGGATCTCATAGGCTGTCACAGAAGGCAGCCACGACGCCAAGGAAGGCATCGGGCTGCCTTCCCTGCCATTGGGTCCTCGTCACAGCAGCACAGGGACCCGATGGCAGCTTATATCCCCACAAGGACATCGCACGTGCCACGGTCAGCACTGACTGCGGCACATCAAGGGTTCATGCGCCGGCATCTGTGATTTCACCGATTCCGGCACATGCAGCAGGGGTCCGGCTATCAGTGATTGCCAGACCCCTGCTGCGGATCGGGTGGGCGCATCTCCTGCACCCGCCCAATTACCACGCTGTACATGTACGGCGCTGGTCCTTAAGTCACGGACATCTGCGCCGTACATGTACGGCGCAGGTCCTTAAGGGTTTAAAGAAGAATGGAGGAGCAGGAGATCCAGGGACCATGACAACCTACTTCCTTTGGTATGTAGCGCATAGGCAATACCAGTTGTACCCCTTGCTGGCGGACCAAAAAAAGGATCAATCTGATAATGATGGGACTTTCATATGTTCTTCTTTTCCCACCTTTAAAGGGGTTGTTTAGACTTTTACTATTGATGACCTATCCTCAGGATAGGTAATCAATATCAGATCGGCGGGGGTCCGACACCCGTCACCAATAGTAAAAGCTCGGACAACACCTTTAATATGTCTCTCATCTTCTGAGTGGAACATGGCTCCCTATCATCACTCAGAGCTGAATGTGGTGCACATGGTCCAAAAGTTTGAGGCCAAATTATGGCACTTTAGACAGTAAAAGCCAGACCTTATGAGCGAGATTCTTTTTCTGTTCATTGAATAACTTTTCCAATATACCGTATCTAGGACCTAATGGAAGTATCCACCAATGACACAGTAGTCGACCTATCAACTGAACTGTTTCTTTGTTAGTGACACCGTTAAATCAACTCTTTCTTCAAAATGGTGACCATCATTGCAGCTAACCATGTGTCTCACAGACTATTATAGTTTTTTTATTTGTATATGAATGAACTCCATCCTCGTGTAGCCTTTGTGTTTCTACCAATAGAGCATTACAGATAATATACCGATTAGCCATAACATTAAATCCACTTCCCTAGTACTGTATAGTTCCTCCTCATGCCTGAACAGCTCTGACCCATTGAGGCATGGACTCCACACGGCCTCTGAAGGTAGTCTGTGGTATCTGGTACCAAGACCTTTAAGTTCTGTGTTCTGTAGGTGGTGAGATGTGGCCTCCATGAATTGGACTTGTTGTCTAGCACGTCCCACAGATGCTTAATCAGATTGGGGACTTTGAAGGCCAAGTCATCGCCATGGAGTCCTAAAACTATTCCTAATCAATTTTTGCAGTGTGGTCAAGGCATTATCCTGCTGAAAGAGGCCACTGCCATTAGGGAATAGTGTTGCTATGAAGGGATGCACTTATCTGTACAATGTTTAAATGGGTACAGTAGGTAACACCCAATACTGTCTGTACACTTTAAACGGGGGTTGTAAATAATTTCCCACACAGCCAGTTCTTGTTGGAGCAAGCAATGTACTCAAGAGTGCTCAATACATGAATTTTCCAAACTTCTGGTCCCTTTCTGCCATACCCAGCAGTAGTTTTGTCAGCAAGCTGTGCTACAGTAGTTCTTCTGTGGGACTGGACCAGACAGGCTAGCTACGTGCATCAATGAGCCTTGGGTGCCCATAAACCTGGCACTGATCGTCCTTCCTTTTGGTTGGTATACTACTAATCACTACATACTCGGAACATACTGCAAGATCTGCTGTATAGGAGATGCTCTGCACCAGTCATCTAGCCATCACAATTTGGCACTTGTAAATGTTGCGAAGATCCTTACATGTGGCCATTTTCCTTCTTTCAATATACCAAATTCAAAAACCGACTTGCTGCCTAATATATCCCACCAAA
This sequence comes from Bufotes viridis, assembly GCA_033119425.1. NCBI lineage: Eukaryota > Metazoa > Chordata > Amphibia > Anura > Bufonidae > Bufotes > Bufotes viridis. The sequence continues at coordinate 554,844,205 of CM065590.1, read as the reverse complement.
GCAGTGGCGGATCCAGAACCTAGTCTCGGGAGGGTCACTTCTGGCGATCGTTACGTCCCTGCTCCCATCACTACAGAAATACAGGGTAATACAGTCCCACATACCTCTTACATCCAGTGACATGTCCTTTGATGTAGATGTTCTCTTTCCTCATCTTCTCCTTTCAGACCTTCAGACCAGACCACCATTTTTCTGCCATTTTTCATCTCTGCAGTTTGACAAAAAAAAATATCTTATTTTACTACTTTTCCATCATCCTCCCATCTTCTGGACAAATCATCCTACTACCCCCAATACTGTGCCGCTGTGCTCCCCAATACTATAGAAATACTGCAGAAACAGATAAACCCCCTGATAATAGTAGTACCACACAGAGCCCCCCATATAAAATACCGCTTCTTTGTAACCTCAGTAGAAGCCCCCATAGTGTTCCTCTCCCGATATAAAATACCCCTTCTTTATGGCCTCAGTGGATGTCCCCATAGTGCCCCCCAATAATGTGCAAGTAAGAAGTGCCCCCATACATGCCCCCAATAATGTGCCAGTAAGAGGTTCCCCCATAGATGCCCCTGAATCATGTGCCAGTAACAAGTGCCTCTCCTCCCAATCATGTGTTAGCAACAAGGGCCTCTCCATGCTCCCCCAATTATGTGCTAGTAACAAGTGCCTCTCCATGCCCCCAATCATGTGCCAGTAAAAAGTGCCTCTCCATGCCCCCAATCATGTGCCAGTAACAAGTGCCTCTCCCCCCCAATTAAGTTCCGCCCCATCATGTGCCAGTAACAAGTGCCTCGCCCCATCATGTGCCAGTAACAAGTGCCTCCCCCCAAATCAAGTGCCAGTAACAAGTGCCTCTCTCCTCCCCCTATATCATGTGCCAGTAACAAGTGCCTCTTTCCTCTCCCCCCCCATCATGTGCCAGTAACAAGTGCATGTGCCCCCCCAATCAAGTGCCAGTAACAAGTGCCTCTCCCCCCCCCAATCAAGTGCCAGTAACAAGTGCCTCTCCACCCCCAATCAAGTGCCAGTAACAAGTACCTATCTCTGCTCTCCTCCCCCCATTATGTGCCAGTTACATTGTCCCATATAAAAATAAAAAAACACTTATACTTACCTCCATGGCAACAATGCGATGCAGGCTTCTTCCGGCCTGTGTACCACGCTGTATGGCTCAGGCGGCGCAATTATGTCATTGCGCCGCCTGCACCAACTCCCCTGCCCCACAGCACAGCCATTTGTATTGCTGTCCTGAGCAATTGCCCCGTTGACCCCCCCGGATCTGCCAATGGTAATCCATGTTATTCACTTCACCTGTCAGTAGGTTTTAATGTCTTTGTTAATTGACATATAATACTGAGGTCACAGCCACACATGCAGGATAGGCCTTCAATATCTAACCCCTAAAAAAACTTTAACTTCTGTCATAACCATGGAGTGGTACTACCTTTACTTGCATACTTCAGTTGGCTCCCTGATGGACCTTTCCAACTGCAGAGAAATTAGTTGGTACTTCATTTTGTACCCACCTATGCAGTTGTGCATCTATGTTCAGGAGATGCACAACTGCATGGGTAGGTATAGAGTAGGACCTGCCTGACCTGAGACCACCTGGGTAGGTGAGCACAGATGTGTTTTGATTAAAATATATTGGCTAAGAGTCTCAGATTTTCTCATTAGAGTGAGGGCTTAGTCCATATATGTATTATGTTTGCATCTACTGTTTTAGCTCATCATTTTCTGTGATTTTATAAATGTAGCCATGCACATCCGCATATCTATCATATCGTGCAGGATGTTTTGGGTCTTTTTTTTTCCGTGGTACTTCATTTTGGATGGATTTTGTGTATGCCACTTCTTGGCGGTATGCAATTGTAGGATCATTGCCACTGGCCACCTTGGGGTACTTTAGGCACCTTCCCCCTCAGCAATAGGTTTTCTAGTGTGCTAGTATCCTGCTATGGTGTCTGTTTTTCTGTCTACCCGTGTACCGACTTTCTGGCTGTTTCCTGGATTGTGACCATCCACTGCCCCACCTGACCTGTGCCTGACCTCTGTATTGACCCATCTCTGCCCACCCAGACCTCAGACTGTTTGCCGTGCTGCCCGTACTCTGTCTGCCTTGACCTTGGCCTGTTACTGACTACGATTTTGCCCAATCATGCATGGCTTTGCACCTGTGTCATTGACCCCTGTAGGTCAGATGTCAGTCATACATAGACTGCTCCAGGAGATAGCATCTGGTGGTTCCCCTGCAGCAAAGTCCAGATCCCTGTACAGACATTAAATGGTGAATACCAGGGGAGTGTCAGGATAATTCCCTTAGGAGTAACCCAAAGTCAAATCTGCTCGTTGACACAGTGGTTCCACAGCCACTGAAGTAACACTAAATTTTGGAAAATGTATGCCTAGGGGGACCTTACCCTGCAACAGTAGGTTAGAAAACCTGGACCAGCAGTGATTAACTGATCAACTCCCCAAATTCTTTATAAAGAGCGGTTGTGTTTGTGAGAGAGAGTTTCCAATACTTAGATATTTATGGACGATCTTCAGAATAGGTTGTCAATAACAGATTGGTAAGGGTCTGATGCCCTACATCCCCACCGATCAGCTGTTTCCGGCAGCCGCTGGTCTGGAAAGTATATAGTGGGCAGAAGCGAAAACAGAAAGCTCAATTCACTGTGTAGCGGCTGTGCCAGTGTGCTGGGGCTCAGCTCCCATTCAAATGAATATAAGCTCAGCTGCAGTATGCCAGTGCTTGGAAACTACTGCACTGTTTCTTGTTATGTAATGTTATTTGATGCATTGGATTGTACCCATATAGGTTTGTATGGATAAGTCAGGGTTAAAAGTCCTGACTCTGCCCCTGTAGGAGGCTAGGAGATGGACCTAGGTCCACCCCCTAGTTTAGAGTGTATGTTAGCTGAGGAACGGAGAGGAGCTATATGTGCTCATTCCTTGGAGAAGCTAGGCAAAAGTCCAAGAGAACCACTATCTCTGATATATTTACATCAAGAAATGTATTTCTTTACAGTACTTCAGAGAGGAAAGGAAGAACTAGATCTAGGTCCAGAATTTGCAAGGTCGATCACTGGAGTCAGTCAGTAAGGTATTTAGGGCTGATACAAACATTACTGCAGTAAGGGTACTTTCACACTTGCGTTGTTTGATTCCGGCAGGCAGTTCAGTTGCCTGAACTGCCTGCCTGATCAGGAAAACTGTATGCAAACGCATGTCATTTGCAGACTGATCAGGATCCTGAGATCAGTCTGACAAATGCATTGCAATACCGGACCCGTTTTTCGGTGTCATCTGGAAAAACGGATCCGGTATTTATCATTTTTCACATCTTTAAAGGTCTGCGCATGCCCAGACCTGGAAACCGGATCAGTTTTACCGGAACACTTGATACCGTATCCGGCATTAATACATTTCAATGGAAAGTAATTCCGAATCCGGCATTCAGGCAAGTGTTCCGACATTTTGGCCGGAGAAAGTACCGCAGCATGCTGCGGTATTTTCTCAGTTCAAATACCGTAAACGAGACCGAACTGAAGCCATCTTGATGCATACTGAACGGATTGCTTTCCATTCAGAATGCATTGGGACAAAACTGATCATTTTTTTCCAGTATTGAGCCCCTAGGACGGAACTCAATACAGGAAAACTTTAACGCTAGTGTTAAAGTACCCTAAGCAGGACATTGCTGATACACTCATCACACTTTGACATGTGTACCCCTGGGAAATACAGGCAGGTTTTGCAAATACATTATTGTCAGCCTTAGATTCTGCAGAGAGAGACTTTGGAAAGATAGAGAAGGAGTACTACAACTTCCATCAATGCACATATCCATACATTGCTGTTGGAAAAGATTTGCACCATGAATTGTTTTGAACTGTGTTTGATACTGTTGGACGTACTACCATTCCCATTCTGCACTTCCAAATCTTGTGCCAAATCTATCAAACAGCACACTTTGTTTGATAAGTTTGGCACATTTTGAAGATGTTACTCCAGTATTTATGCCACCGCTATACTGGAGCGAGACATTTGTGTGACTTCTTAGGGCTCTTTCACACGAGCAGATCCCGTGAGTGGAATCCACTGCTTGAAAGAGTGCCAAGCCCCGCTCCGGACAGCAGAGACACGGAGCATTAACATGATTGATAATGCTCTTTGCCTCTCTGTGACCTTTTTACTACAAAATCATAGTGACAAATTTATCCCACTGTGATTTTTTAGTGAAAAAGATCACAGAGAGGCACGGAACATCATTAATCATGTAAATGCTCCGTGTCTCTGCTGTCCTGGACGGGGCTTGGTTCTCTTTCACGCAGCAGATTACCCGCACGGCATCCGCTCGTGTGAAAGAGCCCTTAAAGGCCCCTACCTGCATAAATTTGGTTTTGGTATTTTTTGCTTGCAGTTTTTTCGCATGCAGTTTTTAGGGTACGTTCACACATAGTGGACATACCGTGCATTTGCTGTTGTGGATTTTAGTGAAGGCAGACTTGGTTTTCTACAACTGGCCTGATTACTGACTCCAGCACCAAATGCCGGTCACAGCACCTACATCTAATGCCTTGCACACATACAACACTCATACCACCAAAGGCACTCCAACTACCATCAGGCAGGAGCCTCAACATCAGGGTGCGCCCAGAGGGAAGAAAGAGTGCGCCCCCCGTCACTGCCCGGAGCACAGGTTTGAGGAACGTCACTGTGACTTATGTGAACTATCACTCCCATACTATTACTGATTCTTCAAACTGGCTTTCCACTGCACCGATCCCCAGGGAGCGACAGTCTTGAGGGAGCACAACATCTCATCAGAGCCACTACCACTCCAATCCTCTGCGCCGGCTCCTCAGGGGCTCGCTGCACTAAATTCCAGGAAGACCCACTAGAAACACATGTGACATTAGAGGGAGCATGTACATGTTTCTGTCTGAAAAAAATTCTGTATGCAGGTGAAAGTGTCACACAAAGGGTATAATATTTCTATTCCTTCTCAACAGCTGAAGCTAAACTATATTGTGATTTAATACTAATATTTTACAGCACAGGATCTACTGCCCCCTTGTGGTCAATCTGTACCTTGCATCAGAACAGAAATAGATATTTGTGTGAGATCAGGTGTGCTGACGCCACCTCTTGTAAGGAAACCCTGTTCACACCAGTGCTGAAGAGGCGTCACCAGTCCGATAACTTTACACAAGTGCTTTAAAATATGACTTGGAAAGCATGACGCCGATAAGACACCTGATTCACTTCCAGCTCTACCACCTACCGGGGGCGACTGGACTGCAGGTAAGAATTGGCTTTAACTTCCCTTTGTACTATTACCTTGTTACGTAGTACCAGGCTTGTAACAACATACAGGTGAAACTCCAAAAATTTGAATATTGTGCAAAGTTCATTTATTTCAGTAATGCAACTTAAAAGGTGAAACTAATATATGAGATAGACTCATTACATGCAAAGCGAGATATTGCAAGCCTTTGTTTGTTAGAATTTGGATGATTATGGCTTACAGCTTATAAAAACCCTAAAGTCACAATCTCGGGAACCCTTTGCTCAGGGGGTATGGATTCATTAGCTGACTAATGAATCCATACCCACAATATTCTAATTTTAAGTTGCATTACTGAAATAAATGAACTTTTGCACGATATTCTAAGTTTTCGAGTTTCACCTGTACACATTTAGGGGGGGATTTATCATGGTGGGGGGAAGTCAGGTTTGCTAGAGTCTGCATTACTGTTCCTTGTGCCAAATCTATCGAATAGCACACATTGTTTGATAAGTTTGGCACATTTTGAAGATGTTACTCCAGTATTTATGCCACCGCTATACTGGAGCGAGACCTTTGTGTGACTTCTTAAAGGCCCCCACCTGCAGAAATTTGGTTTTGGTATTTTTTGCTTGCAGTTTTTTCGCATGCAGTTTTTAGGCTACGTTCACACATAGTGTTGTGGGTTTTAGTGTGGCAAAGGGGTACAGCAAAGACAGAATTCTCACATACACGCTACTTAAATAAAACAAAGCGTAGATTGACCTGCGGAGCAGATTTCATATCTGCAGTCTGTCTACTTATGCTGTGGATCTACACCACAGATTTCAGTCTTTGGAATAGAGAAAGTGAAATACACAGCCATCGCCCATGCACGTGTGCATGTACTCATATGGAGGTATTTTTCAAAACCAATGCTTAATGGCATTTCTTCCTGATATTTTTCCCTAAGGCCCCTTGCAGACGAGCGTGAGGGGATTAGGTCCAGATGCGTTCAGTAAAGCATGCGCGATTTCGCAAGCAAGTCCATTCAGTTTTGTTTGCGATCGCGTTCAGTTTCTATCGCACGGGTGCAATGCGATTTAATGCATTTTGCACGTGCGTAATAGAAAACTGAAAGTTCACAAACAATATCTCTTAGCAACCATCTGTAAAAATCGCATTGCATCCGCACTTGCTTGCGGATGCGATTTTCAAGCAGCACCATTCACTTCTATGGGGCCAGCGTTGCGTGAAAATCGCAGAATATAGAACATGCTGCGATTTACACGCAATGCAAAAGTGATGCGTAAAAAACACCGCTCATGTACACAGCTCCATTGAAATGAAAAACCGCCATTAGGCAAAAAAAATCACTTGCCTGCCCTTTGTTTCATATTTCTCATAAACTTTCAGTTTATATTTGGAGCTGGGACCAAAAACTGTATGTGCAAAAAATGCTACTGAAACTAAAAAATCACAAAAAAGTTGTGAAGCCAGAATTTTGGAGTGCACGGTTTGATAACTCCCCCCCCTTATTACGTAGCTACAAAAAGTTAATATATAAATACTGTATATACCGTACATAGTAATACGTGAGATCAATGACTGGGATAATGTAGTTTATGTTCATATTTGCACTGCATTTTGGGGAAAAAAAAAGATGTAATGGAAAAAGATCGGATGCAATGCTCATTTTTACAGAGAAGGATAGGTGGAATTTTTTTTACTTTAAAAAAACCATGTCCAATGTAACGGATCTCCTGGCACCTCAACTAGGTACCTCCGTTGATTGATGCTCCTAGTGCTTCCCCAGGGCTCCAAGCACTCCACTTGACATCATAAGCACTGCAGACCCCACAAACTGCCGCAGCTTGGTTGGGGTCTCGCCGTCTTCTACCCACCCTGGACCTAAGACAAGCCTCCAGACTCCAGTGGGTGAACCTCTCTTCCTTCAGAGAGCAGGAACCAGGAACAAGCTCTTAAAAGAGCTAGTGATTATACTCTGAGGAGTATAGTGATTATAGCAATCCCCAGAGTGTAGTTCTCCAATCCCCCAAACATGAGCACAGACTTCATGAAGGGTAGAACAGGACCTCCTTTAGTGGGGCTACATGTCAGCCTTTTATGCAGGTCTTCCAACAAGGGACACTCCACTGGGGACCTTGTGGAAGACTGAGACATCTTTTACATTAGCCAATCACATGCAGTTACAGTATGAAAACACTCCCAGCAAATGTACCCCCCCCCCTCCCCTTCCTTTTGCCTGGGATACAATTAACAAACACAATGGGCTCTGCCTGTGATACAATTAACAAACACAATGGGCTAACTTAATCACTCACAGGCAGAAAACACACATTTTCCCAAAACACAGAAAACACATAGCTCTGATCTGGGAAAACAACATATCTAAAAATCACCCAGATCCGAGCAGGGGTTCCCGAATTCCATGGAAGTCACATTTGACCGACAGCAAGCATGGCTTTCCTGCCCAGAAGAGTCCTGCCCAGAAGAGTTCCACAAATTTATGCTGTGCGGCCGGTCTACCTTTTCCTTCAAGAATGTACAAATTGCATGAATGGATCAGTTTGTTCATACTTTCGTTGAAAGCGTCTTTTAGTTTGTCAGGTAAATCCCATTTGCCGACCCACATAGTAAAAAGACACGAACAAGCATTTTTACTGAAGGGAAACAAAGTTTTAGTATATGGGCCATAATTCTGAGGCAAAAGGCTGGCAAAACCCAGTGGCGAGGTTATTTTTGCCACATCGAAAACCCAACAAGACAGAGACTTGCCTTATGTTAGCAGTATTGGTCTATGATTGCATTTATCACTTACCAATAAAATTACACAATACTTGTGTACATAGTTATACATGAAAAAAGACAGAAACAAAACTTGAGCTCCTGGGCCCCAGTGCCAGAAACAGCGCCCCCTTGTCATGTGCTATTTAAGGCTACCTGCTCATGTTGTGCATTATGCTGCAGAAAAAACGCAGCGTCATACAGTACCAGTAAAGTGTATGAGATTGGACAGATCTCATGGACACTTTGATTTTTTCGTCCTTACAAAAATTGACCTGCCGAGCAGATTTTGAAATCTGCAGCATGTCGATTCTCTGTTCGGATTTCACCCTTTGCAATGGAAGTTTGAGATCTGCGGTAAAAATGCATCAAATCCTCAACAAAAAAATGCAAATAATACTTGTGATTTTTAGGGCAGAAAAGTGCTGAAATCCACATGGAAATGTATGCGGATTTTCAGTTTGCAAACCTGCACCCTTGTGCAAGCACCCTAAGGCCTCGTCCACATTTCCATTTTTCACTGACGTGTGGTGTCCGTGGAAAATGTACCCAGTGATTTTAATGTGTCTGTTCACACAACAGTATTTTTTACCGACTGTGGGTCAGTGAAAAAAATCATGGAGACATAAACTACTTTGGTCTGTGATGCGGACCAAACACGCCCATTGAAGTCTATGCGTCTGTGAAAATCTCGGACACATCACTGAAGACTGATAGGAGACGCTCTAGAAATTTATTTTCAGCTGAGCAACGTCCGTGGATTACAGATGACACACCAGGAGCGTTGCTAACAGCTCATGGGCCCTGGTGCAACAGTTCAGCTTGGGCCCCCCTTCCCTCAGTGCTTTGTATGTCTTTTTATGCGGCACAAGGCTCTTTGGGCCCCCTAAGGCTCCTGGGCCCGGTAGCGACTGCTACCTCTGCACCCCCTATAGCTACGCCCATGTGACCCACGGAGGCCAAAAACAGACACTTGGATCCTTCACTGAAATCTTCACGGATGAAACAAGGATATTTTTTTCACGGACTAGAAAATAACACGGAGATGTGGACGAGGCCAAATGCTGCCTTCAGGCTACCTGAGGCACCAATGCCCGGGTGTGGTTGCTACCTCTAAACCGCCTATAGCCCATGAAAGAAGCAAAACTACTTTTATAAGAAGAACACCCCAAGCAGAACTAAAAGTGTAGGATTATCTATGCTAAAACTACACAACACTATAAATTTGGTCTTATTCACATATGTTTCTGCTGAGAAACCGTGAGGTCAATGGAAGTGCAAAGAGCCCTGGAAGAGCTAATTCAGAGGATGGGACTGGTAGTGGCCCTGATGAAGTGGTGTGTCATGGTGTACTCCCTCAGGCCATTTTTCCCTGGGGATCGGTGCCTTGGACATGTAGTATCGAAGAATATGGTCAGAAGTAAATATAAGAAAGTCTCTTTTACTAAGTGCGAAATAGAACTTCAAGTACATTTAGTAGCAGCAAATTTCAAGTGCAAAACTTCTCTGGCACCAGTAAGGACCATGGATGGCAGGAATTTAGGTTGTACTGGCCTAGTAATGTTTTGGGCGATGGGTGTCTTTGCTGTGGTCCCTCACCTTGCAGCAGTGTTTGTAGATACTGGTTATAGCAGTTTACTCTGCTGTCAAACTTCTCAAGGCTTCAGTTGAGGCAGAAGAATAAGTCATCACTTTGGAGAATCTGTAGCAGGAGCCCTGACTTATGCTTCCTCTCCCCACTGTCTGTAGACAGGAACACCCCTCCTGGCAGGAAGCAGGACCAGCCCAATCCTACCAAGAGGGGAGGAACAGGAAGGTTAGCACTGTTTCTTGACAACCTTTGTCAACCACATTCCTACTGGTAACAACAATGGCCAATACATAAAAACAATGTATAACATTATATTACAAAACTATTACTATTGTAGCACCCCCAGGTCTGGAGTACTACAGAAGAATTTACAAGCTCCATTATATTTATATATATTATACACCTTTATAGCATCCATAACATTCACAATACAAACTCAGAAGCTAAGGAAAATAGCACATTTAAGCCTCATTTGTAGGAAACAGGCCGAACTGGATGGACAAATGACTTTTTTCGGTCTTATATACTATGTTACTATGTATTTACACGTCACTGTTCGGTCAGTGATTTCCATCAGTGGTTGTGAGCCAAAACCAGGACTGGAGCCTCTACAGACATAAGATATAAGGGAAGGATCTGCACCTGTTCTGTGTTTAGAGCCGCACCTGGTTTTGGCTCAAAATCACTGATGGAAATAACTGACCGAACACTGACGTGTGAATGAGGCTTAATCACAGTGAATAAAGCCATTTAGAGAATTGTGAAGAAACGTTTATCTTCTAGGTACAAGGTAAGATTTCATGCATGTGACGGTATTTTTGGTCTGCGTATGATCGGCATTTTTTCAGTTCGGACGCAGCCCCATTCATTTATATGGGGGCCACAAAAAATGAGGACAGCACAGAGATGTCACCTGTGTGCTGTCTGCATCTGTGCAGCCGATGCACAATTTATAGAACATATTCTATTCTTGTCCGTTTTGTGGACAAGAATATTATGCATTTCTGTAATAGGGCCCGAGTAAAGTGCGGGATGCACACGGTCGATCTGTATTTTGCGGATCAGCACTCGGTATCGTACCATCTGCTCTGGGTTACACTATTTTGCTTTCACCAGGCACATGCACTCCTACCGTATAACGTATTAACACTGCACCATCTTTATTCAAGGTTTCTACATTTTCTGTTCTTGCAAACTGAAATTTAAGCCTGTGGCTCACAAATGGCAAGCAGGAAGATCCTGTGTCTGTTGCTGATCGTAGGTTCAATTGGTAAGTAATTAAATGAAACAATATATAGCACACTAGAGAGTGCGGATGGATATAGCTCTGTGCTGCAGCATAGCCAAAAGCTCATGGGTCCTCATGCAAAAAGTCATCTGGCCCCCCCACCTTGAACCTATGACAATACCAAAATCTCTTCCTTTGTACAACTGTGTAAACATCACACCAGTAAGGAGCCATGGACATACAGTAGGCATATCAGATATACAGTACATAATACATCCATATGTCGCACGTAATAAATAATAGCGCTATATAATGTACACGAATAATCCCAATATAAAGAGTAAAATTAAATAATACCAGAATGAAAGGATGACATAGTACCCCAATATAGTGTTTAAATATTAACTCCACTGTTACCGAAAAAAACACGAACCATAGAAAGATCAAAATTACCAGTAATACCACTACAGAAATAATACTGCCACACAGTAACTACTCAATGATATTAGCATACTGTTCCTAAAAACCATTGCACAAAGATCATTATTACCAGTGATACCTCTGTATAAGGCCAAAATAATGCTGCCACACTGTGACCGCTATCATTAACATTATATAGTTCCTCAATATTTGAATATAGTTACTGAATAAAGAACACTGTAATAAGACCAATATTACCACCATACAGTGACGATATAGTGGTAGAGACCAGGACTACACACATACTATGAAGACCATATAAGTGATAGAGTTCAGTAAATCATAGAAGCCATCTTCCATGATTGGAGTCATCCGAAGACTTCTTCCAAGGATGACTTATGTCAGCAGGGATTGCTGCCCAGACATCTTTAGCTCCTCACTAGGGTTGAGCGAATCGAAGTATCCGAAGTGGACTCCGATTTTATAATTTCAGGGAAAATTTGATTCGCTGCGAAGCTGAATTACCTCGTGCTTCATGGTAACAAAACAATTTTTCCTGAAAAGGGGAAGAAAAACTAATACTCACCTCATCCATTTGCACGCGAAGAGGCCACCGCGGCTATCTTGACTGAAGATCCCGCTGACATATGATGTCACCACGCAAAATTTCACATGGCTTCAATCAAGATGGCTGCGGCGGCCTCTACGTGATTAAGTGGATAAGGAGAGTATTTTTTCCCCCCACTGGATTAAACCCTGGAAGCCCTCAATGTTCATCTCAGATGTCACGATCAGATGAACCCGGCACCTGAGCGGTTCAATGACTGGGGGCGGGGCAATCTCTGTTCCCCGTACACTTATTAAAAAGAAAAGCGCTTCATGACGAAGTAATTTTCTTTGTGAAATTTGGCAAAGCAGCTGAATCGAAGTTTTGAGAACTTTGCTCATCACTACTCACTTTTGAAGCACCCTCCCTTCTGCTTCCTCCTCCACTGACTTGGCAGACAGTCAATGAGTATTGACACCTAAACTCAAAATCGGCAGTATAAGAATATAGATTATTAAATGGGTTTTCTAAGATTTTTTAATGGGGATCTGACACCTGGGACCCCCGCCGATAAGCTGTTTGAGAAGGCACAGGTGCTCACAGTAGCACCACGGACATCTTGTAACTTTGCCTAGGCCATGTGATGTCACGTTCATTGGTCACATTGACCTAGATGGGTCTGAGCTGCGATACCAATCACAGCTGCTATACAATGTGTGGCGCTGTGCTTGGCATACTTTGAAGAGCTCACAGCGCTCATTCAAACAGCTGATCAGCAGGGCAGTTTCTAGGGAAATTTACCAACAGGGCGAAAATCAAAAGCGCCCCCTGTCAGATTGTGGCCGGATCTCTGCCATACCCCATTGTAGTTGATTGGGGCGGCGGGCATTCAGTCTGCATCCAGCAGTGCCGGATCCAGTGAATTTTGGCAGGCTGTTCTCTGCCGGAACAGCCTGCCAGAATCACTAACGCAGTTGTGAAAGTAGCCTAATGCAGCCCCACAACATACCTCTTACATCCAGTGACGTCTCCTGTGATGTAGATGTTCTCTTTCTTTATCTTCTCCATTCAGATCAGACCACCATGATGATTTCTTTCAGCCATCTCTTCTCTCTGCAGAGTTTGACAGACATCTTAGTTTCCTACTTTTTCATCATGCACCCCCAAAACTATACTGCATAAACTGATAAACCCCCTAAAAATACTAGTTACACACAGAAAGCCCCCCTTTTAATAATTATTGGAACACAATGCTCTAAAAAAACTGCACACAGGAAATAGTGTCCCTGATACCAATAGTGTAACCATAATGTCCCCCAAAAATAACTGTGCTAAGCTGATACTGTGCCAGGGTGCCCCCACAGTAATAGTGCTCCCCAAAATCACAACTATAGTAATAATTCTGTGCCAGAATGCACTTAGTAGTAGTAGTGCTCCTACAGTGCCCCCAACAGTAATTGTGTCCCAGAAGTAATAATGCTCCCATAGTCCCCAGTTGTAATAAAGCCCACCATAATGCCCCTGTAGTAATAATTCTCTTTATAATGTGTGACAGTAGAAACCCCCCTTATAATGTGCGCCATTACAAAAATGCCTTGCTGTGTGTCAGTAAAAAATAAAATAAAAACATCATCTCTTAGTGTCCCCAGTAGAGCCAATGTCCCCAGAGTGCCCTCATGTGTTCCAATGACCCGTACTGTGTGCCACTACAAAAACACTTAGTGCCCCTAGTTGAGCTTAGGTGCCCATAGTGCCCCTTTAATTTGTGCCAGGATAAAATACTCCTATATAGTGCCCCCAGAAGATGCCCCATAGTGCTCCTCCCTGTCCCCATAGTGTCCTCCATAATGTGCCAGTATAAAATGCCCCTATAGACTGCCCCACATAGATGCCCCCATAATGTTCCTCTCCGCCTTCCCCAGAGTGGCACCAAAATGGGTGCTAGTATTAAATGCCCCTATATAATGCCCCCATAGTGCTCTTTTCCCCACTTCTCCATAGTGCACCCCCATAATGCGTGCCAGTAAATAGGGCCCCCAGTAAATGCCCCCATAGTGCTCCTTCACCCCCACTTCTCCATAGAGCCCCCATGAGTGCCAGTATATAGGGCCCCCAGTAGATGCCCCCATAGTGCTCCTTTCCCCTCCACTTCTCCATAGAGCCCCCAATAATGTGTGTCAGTACATAGGGCCCCTAGTAGATGCCCCCATAGTGCTCCTTCCCCTCTTCTCCATAGTGCCCCCATAATGTGCCAGTATATATGGCCCCCATGGTGCTTTCCCTCTTCTCCATAGTACCCCCTCATATTGTGCCAGTATATTGGGCCCCCACAGTGCTTCCTCACTTCTCCATAGTGCCCCCCCATATTGTAGCAGTATATAGGGCCCCCATAGTGCTTCCCCTCTTTTCCATAGTACCCCCCCCCCCATATTGTGGCAGTATATAGGGCCCCCATGGTGCTTCCCCTCTTCTCCATAGTGGTCCCCATAGTGCTTCCCCTCTTCTCCATAGTGCCCCCATATTTTAGCAGTATAAAGGGCCCCCATAGTGCCCCCATATTGTGCCTGTATATAGGGCCCCCATAGTGCTTCCCCTCTTTCCATAGTACCCCCATATTATGCCAGTATATAGGGCCCCCACCCCCTTCTTGCCACAGTATACTATAAATAAAAACAATAAACTCATATACTTACCTTATGCTGCTGTCAGTGATGCGATGCAGGCCTCTTCCGGCCTGTGTCCCGCGCTGTACGATTCAGGCGGCGCGATGACGCCATCGCGCCGCCTGTGCCAGCAACTGATAGGCTACAGGCACTAAGCCTGTAGCCTATCAGAGGACTGGGCAAGGGAGACGCCTCTCCCCTGCTCCTCCGCACAATTCATCTGTATCGCTGTCCTGAGGACGGCGATACAGATGAATATGGAGATGAACGCTTCCACAGAGGAAGCGCTCATCTCCACTCCTGCTGCCTCCGGACATAAAGGGCCCCCCTCCGGCCCTGGACCCTGCTGATGGCGCCCCCCTCTTCTGTCCATAGTGATGCGCCCCGTGCGGTCGCACCCCTCGCCCGCCTCTAGAAACGGCCCTGCTGATCAGTGGGGATGAAAGGATTCAGACACCATTAGATCATCAGTATGTTAGTCAGAACAGGCCCCATCAGCCCCAGATCGGAGCCCCATCAGCCTCAGATCAGACCCCCATCAGACATAAATAAACTTACCTCGCTTACTCCCGACAGCGCTGCCACTCACAGCTTACTCCTTCTTCCAGCCCACGCCGTACTATGACCTGACATTGCACAGTGTCAGGTCATAGAGCGCGCCTACGTACACTACGTACTGACGCTGTCCCTCACCGCTCCGTACACCTCCCACATGCTAATGACTACTTTCATAATGGTCATTGCCATTTTCTCTCACTTTTGGGGGAAAAAAGTGCATCTTATAGTCCAAACAATACGGCAAGTAGGCCATCCATTGCCCTATTTTACAAGGATGCTGCTTAGAGTTTACATATTTACTTAACCCCTTCCCGACATATGACTTAATAGTACGTCATGGCGGCAAGTGACTTGCCGCTTTTTGACATACTATTACATGATCGTGGTGATCCCTGATAGCCGGGCCCCTGCTGTATCTGCAGGCATCGCCGTAAAAGCCGATGCTGGCTGATTAACCCCTTCTATGCTGCGGTCAGCGCTGACCACGGCATAAAAGGTGCATGCGGCAGGTGAGGGAGCCCATCGGGTCCCCGCACTGCTTTGGCGGGGACCAGATGGGTGGGAAGCCCAAAGCCATGCACAGGCTGCCCAATGCCTTGCACGGCATCGGGACCTGCCTTCTAAGGGTGCCCAGGAGGTTCAGCCTCAGGCTGCGTCTCCTAGGCAACCTGTTAGTATATTACAGAGATGTATTGTAGTGCATTGCAGAGGGGATCAGACCCCCAAAAGTTGAAGTCCCAGAGTGGGACTGAAATAAAGTTTTTTTTAAAAAGTAATAAAAAGTGTCAAGTAAAAAAGGAAAAAAACACCCCTTTCCCCTTATTTTATAATAAAATAAATAGGAAAAAACACACATATTAGGTATCGCCGCGTCCGTAATGACTGGCTCTATAAATATATCACATGATCCATCCCTTCCGTTAAACACCATAAAAAAATGGTGTTAAAAAAAAAGCCATTTTTGTCACCTTACATCACAAAAAGTGCAACACCAAGTGATCAAAAAGACGTATGTCCCCCAAAATGGTACCAATAAAACCATTATATCATCCCGCAAAAAATGAGTCCCTACATGAGAAAATGGCTCAAAAAATAAAAATAAACCATAGCACTCAGAACATGGAGACATTAAAACATAATTTTTTTGTTTCAAAAATGCTATTATTGTGTTAAAGTGAAATAAATAAAAAAAGTATACATATTAGGTATCGCCACGTCCGTAACAACTATCTCTATAAAAATGTGACATGACCTAACCCCTCAGCTGAACACCGTAAAAATTATAAAATAAAAACAATGCCAAAAAAGGCCATTTTTTTGTCACATAACATCACATGAAGTGCAACACCAAGCGATCAAGAAGGTGTATGCCCCCAAAATAGTATCAATCAAACAGTCACCTCATCCCTCAAAAAATGAGACCCTACCTAAGACAATCGGTCAAAAAAAAAAAAAATATATGACTCTCAGACAAAGACTAAAAAATAATTTTTTTTTTGCTTCAAAACTGCTATTATTATGTTAAAGTGAAATAAATAAAAAAAAGTAGACATATTAGGTATTTATGTGTCCGTAACAACCTGCTTTATAAAAATATCATATGACCTAACCCCTTAGGTGAACAACGTAAAAAAATAAAAATAAAAACAGTGCCAAAAAAGCCATTTTTTTTTTCATGTAACATCACATGAAGTGCAACACCAAGTGATCAAGAAGGCGTGTGCCCCCCTAAATAGTACCAATCAAACTTTCACCTCATCCCGCAAAAAATTAGATCCTACCTAAGACAATCGGTCAAAAAATAAAAAAGCTAGGGCTCTCAGATTATGGAGACACTAAAACATCATTTTTTTGTTTCAAAAATGCTATTATTGTGTAAAACTTAAATAAATAGGAAAATGTATACATATTAGGTATTGCTACGTCTGTAACAATCTGCTCTATAAAAATTGTTACATGACCTAACCCCTCAGGTGAACGCTGTAAATATAAATAAATAAAAACTGTGCCAAAACAACTAATTTTTTGGTTACCTTGCCCCATAAAGTGTAATAATGAATGATCAAAAAATTATATGTACCCAAAAATGGTACCAATAAAAGCGTCAACTATTCCTGCAAAAAAACGAGCCCCTGCACAAGATGATCGGCAGAAAAATAAATAAAAAATATGGCCTTCAGAAAATAGAGACACAAAAACATTTTATTTTCAAAAATACTTTATTATTTAAAACTGAAACAAGCAAACAAAGAAAGTAGACATATTTGATATCATTGCGTCCCTAACAACCTGCTCTATAAAAATAGGACATGATCTACCCTGTCAGATAAATGTCATAAAAAATAAAAACAATGCCAAAACAGCCATTTTTTAGTTACCTTGCCTCACAAAAAATGTAATATAGAGCAATTAAAAATCATATGTACCCCAAAATAGTACCAATAAAACTGGCACCTTATCCCCTAGTTTCCAAAAGGGAAAGGGGTCACTTTTTGGGAGTTTCTACTGTAAGGGTGCATCAAGGGGGCTTCAAATGGGACATGGCATCTAATAACCAGTCCAGCAAAATCTGCCTTCCAAAAACCATATGGCGTTCCTTTTCTACTGCACCCTGCCATGCGCCCATACAGCAGTTTACCACCACATGTCGGGTGTTTCTGTAAACAGCAGAATCCGGGTAATAAATTTTGAGTTTTGTTTGGCTGTTAACCCTCGGTGTGTTAAAGAAAAAAATGGATTAAAATAGAAAATCTGGCAAAAAAGAGAAATTTATAAATTTAATCTCCATTTTCCTTTAATTATTGTTGAACACCTAAAGGGTTAACAAAGTTTGTAAAATCAGTTTTGAGTAACTCGACGGGTGGAGTTTGTACAGTGGGGTCATTTATGGGGGTTTCCACAATGTAAGCCCCACAAAGTCACTTCAGACCTGAACTGGTCCTTAAAAAGTGGGTTTTGGAAATTTTCTTGCTTCTAAAATTCGAAACCTTCTAACGTCCTAAAAAAATAAAATGGCATTTAAAAAATGATGCCAACATAAAGTAGACATATGGGAAATGTTAAGTAATAAATATTTTATGAGGTATCACTTTCTGTTTTAAAAGCAGAGAAATTGACATTTACAAAATTGCGAATTTTTCAAATTTTTTTTGTAAATTTGGGATTTTTTCCTAAATAAAGGTAAAATATATTGACTCAAATTTACGACTATCATGAAGTACAATGTGTCACGAGAAAACAAACTCAGAATGGCTTGGATAAATAAAAGTGTTCCAAAGTTATTACCACATAAAGTGACACATGCCAGATTTGCAAAAAAATGGCTTGGGCAAGAGGGTGAAAACTGGCCCGGGTAGAAGGAGTTTTATTTAAATTACTGCATTCTACTTATTTTGGGCTGAAAATAATGTTTTAATTTCGTCTTTAATAAAAATGTTCAGCCACTTTCCCAGTATAACCGTGTACCTGCAGAGCAGCAGGGTTCTGTGCTTACATTTAATCCTTTATCTCTGATCTCCTGAAGCTCAGATTTATGTTAAGGTGGAGTTACACGGGATGATTCCGCATCCGATTGTCGAGAAGGAAGTCTTCCTTCCAAACAGTCGGCTGCTTGCTCGGTGAAGGAGACTACTGCATTTACATGCATCGATCACCTCCACAGTATGAGGATGACCGATCTCTATTGCAATCCCTCGTCCTCATACAGATTCATGGTTTCGGAGCAGCAGATCACTGTTTAGACCACACGATCTGCTGCCCAGAAACTATGATCAGTGGTGCCTGCAAGAACGACAGGATCACCCGATTAACGAGTGCGGCACATTTACACGGGCAGATTGTTGGGAACAACCGTTCACAGGAACAGTATTAGTTCCTGATAATTTGGATGATTATTGGCTCATGTAAATGCAGCTTAAGCCATATTCTTATCAGTAGGGCAAGAATTGAGCTATAATTAGTATTTATGAGCTGTCAAGAGTTCAAAGAACAGGGCTACAGACTGAGGACTCAAATAGAAGCACTATCTGAGGCACAATTAACCCCTGTAGTACAAGAACTGCTATAAATTTTTTATTTATTTTATGCACTTATATAGCGCTGCTATATTCCGCAGTGCTTTACCTTAACATCAAGCTGTCCCCACAATCTAAGTTCAGTTTGTCTTTGGAGTGTAGGAGGAAACCAAAGTACCCAGAGGACACTCGAGCAAACTCCATGCAGATGTTTGGTTGGATTCGAACCTACTTCACCAGTGCTAACCACTGAGCTACTGTGCTGCCCATGATAAAGACCAATTAAAAAATGATGTTTAGCCCAAAATGAGTAAAATGCAACAATAAAAAAATTGCCCCAAAGGTGCACATAGCCTTTTTTTTTTAGCTATAATAATTTTTGACTTTATGACCATAAGACAGCTTCTTAATGTGACTTCTCCCTTGCCAGGCTGCCAGGCTGATTCCACTAGAAATGGATTCTGGGATTATTTCAGCCAGGTGACCACGGAGAAGAATGAACAGAGCCTACATAAGAATCTCCCAACAGAAGTCAGGTAGATTTATCTCAAACTCTGTGAATCTGTACAGAACATACTATATGATGTGTATGGTTGGGTGGTTAAAATAAAAACTATCTATGGAGACCAGTAGAGATGAGCGAATTTCCAGTTATGAAATTCATTCACGATTCGTTTACTGGTAAAAGGTGAATTGCGTTATGGATTCCGTTACCACGGACCATAACGCAATTCTATGATGGAATGCTTTTAGAGACATTCCGTTATTCATTCCGTCATAATAGAAGTCTATGGGCTGCATAACGGATCAGTCCTGTTTCCGTTATGCAGGAGAGGACTCCCCTGCATAACGGAAATGGGGCGGATCCGTTTTGCAGAGCATAGACTTCTATTATGACGGAATGAATAATGAAATGCCTCTAAAGGCATTCCATCATAGAATTGCGTTATGGTCCGTGGTAACGGAATCCATAACGCAATTCCCTTTTTACCACCAAACAAAGTGTGAACGAATTTCAAAATATGAAATTCGCTCCCCTCTAGTGACCAGCTTTAAAGGGAGTCTACCATGTGGAAGTAACGGAAAATAATGCACTATAGCAATAGATGCAAGCATAACATATGGACTAAGCCCTCACTCTAATGATAAAATCTGAGACTCTCAGCCAATATATTTTGATCAAAACACATCTGTGCCCACCTACCCAGCGCCACAGTGGTCTCAGTCAGGCAGGTCCTGCTCTAAACCTACTTATGCCGTTATGCATCTATATTCAGGAGTAGTGATGAGCGGCAGGGGCAATATTCGAAAATTCGCGAATTTGTAATCTCCAGTCATTATTTTCTTGATGTGCATAAAATTTGCATAAAAATTGCATAAACTGGTATTTAAAAGGTATCTTTTAAATACCAGTTTATGCTAATTTTTATGCACATTTTATGCTAATTTTTATATGCGAATTTTCGCAATCAAGAAAATAATAATATTATTTTCTTGATTGCGAAAATTTGCACATAAAAAATTAGCATAAACTGGTATTTTAAAAAAAATGAATATTTGCGATTGCGAATATATTTCGCGATATTCTAAATATTCGCGAATTCTCGAAGTGCCGATATTCGCGATTAAAATTCGCAATTCTAAAATTCGGGATCAACACTATGGGAGAGCAGACCCTGCACATATAGTGTGCTGCTCCTAGTCACCTCTTTGTGCATCAACAACCAACGAGAGGGTCTGCTCTCCTGAATATAGATGCATAACGGCATAAGTAGGTTTAAAACAGAACCTGCCTAACTGAGACCACCGTGCAGCTGGGTAGGTGGGCACAGATGTGTTTTGATCAAAATATATTGGCTAAGAGTCTCAGATTTTATCATTAGAATGTTTGATATAGTGGATTATTTTCCGTGACTTTATGAATGGAGTCTACCATGGTGGGTAAAACTGCTGACAGCACTAGGTAGGGACTTGAGAGTGCAGGACAAACATGTATTTTGTGGAGCAGAGCTTTTATGATCAGGAGTGGTGTGAATATGGAACTTTATTCTACCAGATTCTGCAAAGAGGTGAAGCTTCACTGTGCACTGCTCTCTGCGTTGAGCTGGTTCACAGGCCCACCTCTCTGATTGACAGCTGTAGCATCCAAGCAGGGGACCAGGACATCTGTCAGAAGGGAGGGGCTGTGAAACAGCTCAAAGTAGAGAGCACTTCACAGAGAAGCTCTGTCTCCTGGGCACTTGCAAGAGCAGAAAATAGCATAATTAAACTTCATATCCTCACTGCTCTAAACAGACCCTACCTAGTGCTGTCAGCAGTTTAGCATGGTCACAACTACTGACAGACTCCCTTTAATGCAAATCTTTGCTGATACATTGCTTGTGAAGCAATGATGATAAGTAGATACCTTCTCTATCATGAAGCAGTGACTACATCTGGTGAGTTCCACAAATTCCTTACACCAAATATGACTTAGGATAGGCCATCAATAGCTGATCGGTGGAGGTCTGACTCCCGACACATCTACCGGTCAGCTTTTTGAAGAGGCCATGGTGCTTTGGCCTCTTCACAGTTTACCAAGCACAGCGCCATACATTGCACAGTGGTGATTCTTGGTATTACACCCCAGGCCCATTTACTTGAATGAGACTAAGCTGCAAATAGGCCATGTGATTGATGAACGTGATATCACAAGGCCTCAGAAGAGCCTGCCACACTTACAACCCCTTTAAGCAGCTGATCAGCAGGGGTGCCAGGAGTCAGACTCCTACCAATACGATATTGATGACCTATTATGAAGATAGGTCCTCATCAATATTCTTCTCCTGGAAAAACCCTTTAAAATAAATTGTATCACATAGGCATTACTGAATTTCCATGTGATGAAAAGATGACAAAGTCCCATCGATACTGATCATCTCTTTTGTTCTTCAACAGTGGTTTCAGAAACAGCTTTCAAAATGGAGTAAATTACGTCGGCAACATGTTTAGTCCGTGGAAGGGTGGGCTCCAGAAACGCTTGTATGAAGACTCAGAGGGCTTACGCAAGCTGATACGTAGAGAACTGCACGAGATCCAAAGGAGGATTTACCCTTATATCGATGATGCCCACCAGAAGATAAGCCAGAACCTAGAGCAAGTCCAGAACCGCTTGGTGCCCTACACGGATGAACTGAAATACCACATGCAGTGGGGAGCACAGGAGCTCATGGCGCAGTTCAGTCTGAACAAGGTTCATATGAGCAACGGGATACCACACAAGCTAGCGGAAAACTTACAAGACCAAATCGTATTGCAGACGGAGAAGGTTAAAAAAGTGCTGCTACCACTGGGTGATAAACTATTGGCAGAGATCCATCATGCAGTTGAAGAACTCCATGCAAACCTATCTCCTCATGCTTTGACCTCGCAGGAAAAGTTGAACGCTCAGGTCCAAGAACTTTCTCGTAAACTGACTCAGAACGCAAACAATCTGCATAAGAAGATCCATAAAAACTTGGATGCACTGAAAGAACAGCTCGTGACGTATCCCCGAAATTTTAGAGCTAGGTTTCCAGGCAGTCAGTCCGATGAACCGGTAGCGCCCTACGTGGAAGAGATGACCGCTCAGGTGTACAGAGAAGTAGAGGAGTTTCAGAGGGATACTCAGATGCAGATTGAACATTTTACCCATACAATTAACATGGAAATGGAGGAGATGAAGTACAAATTGTCTCCAGCCGCAACAGACCTGCATGACACAGTGACTTCAATAGAGAACATACAGGAGAAACTGGAGTCCTTGTGGACAGAGATATCTCAGAACTTAAAATAGTCCGACATGAACTCGGGGTCTATTGACAAAAATCGGGAAATGTGAATCCATTGGAAGAAAATGCAAGCACTTACCTTAAATTTCCACTTGGACTTTAATATACTGTATATACTGTTCCATTTTCCATATGTGATATGTGGGACATCTCCAGCTCTCAGGACCACAAAAGAAGTTTGTGGAAAATGCTAGGAAATGTTCCTGCACTGCATTTTCCTTACAGCAAAGCTGGCCATTCATATTAAACTAAAGGAGTTTTCTGGGAGAAAAATATTGAAGATCTATCCTCAGAATGGGAATCAGTGGGGGTCAGACTCTCAGCACCCCCACCGATAAGCTGTTTCAAGAGGCCGCAGTGCTCTGGTCAGCAACACAGCCTCTTCCTAGGTTAGTGACGTCACATTCATCGGTTAGGTGGCCTGGGTGCAGCTTAGTCCTATTCAAGTGAATGACCATGGGCAGCAATACCAAGCACGGCCACTATATAATGTATGGCGCTGTGCTTGGTATGCTGTGAGGAGAACACAGAGCTTATTGGATGGCCTCTTCTAACAGCAGATTGGAAGGAGTACCAGGAGTTTAAACCCATCAATCCCATACTGATGGTCTATCCTCCCACCATGCTCGCCGATTAACCATTTAAAGAGGCAATGTATGTTCTAGTGAGGGTAGGTCATCAGAACTGTACTCCTGGAAAGCCCTTTTCATGTCGGCCAAACACGTCAACTTCAGTGGGACTGGCAACCCTATAATATGGCAGATATTGGGAGAATGATGGATCAAGTAGTTGGGCTTCAACATGCCCAATTCTTTTGTTCTAAGGGCAGGTAAGCCACCACCTAAGGTATCTGCCTGTGGCTTCCTGCCCTTACCCCATTCAGAACACATGCATTCTTTGCTGGGCCGAAAGCGCATGTGTATGGGGAAATCAGGAGAGATAGCTGTTGGCCGAATGAATGTTTGGTCAAGATTATTGAAGACGTAAAGTATCGACAGCCTCTATGACCATGCTGTCTTCAAGCAACCTGCACTATGGTCATTGTTGTTTAAAGTAGACATTCCCTTTAAATTGTATTATCTTTGTAAATAAAGATTTCTAT
Source organism: Bufotes viridis (assembly GCA_033119425.1). Classification (NCBI taxonomy): domain Eukaryota; kingdom Metazoa; phylum Chordata; class Amphibia; order Anura; family Bufonidae; genus Bufotes; species Bufotes viridis. Next base: position 554,820,194 of record CM065590.1, on the reverse strand, counting down.
CTTGGTGTGTACTCATGCTAACCAACCAGGCATTTTGTTGGGTTATTTTTGGATAAAAGTATATCCCTCCTGGAAACATAGTCAAAAGAATGAATAGCCCCTTAGGCCCCTTTCACACGAGTGCACCCGCACGGAATCCGGACCCATTCATTTCAATAGGTCAGTGTACATGAGCGTTGGTTTTCATGCATCACTTGTGCGTTGTGTGAAAATCGCAGCATGTTCTATATTCTGCTATTTTCACGCAACGCTGGCCCCATAGAAATGAATAGGGCTGCGTGAAAATCGCAACCGCAAGCAAGTGCGTTTTTCACGGATGCTTGCTAAGTAATGTTGTTTGTAAACATTCAGTTTTCTATCACACGCGTTGATAGAAAACGCATTGCACCCGCGCGATAAAAATTGAACAACTGAACGTGATCGCAAACAAAACTGATTGTATTTGCTTGCGAAATCGCGCAGTTTTCACTGAAAGCATCCGCAACTCATCCAAATTAATCCGCTCACACTCGTCTGCAAGGGGCCTTAGAGAGAGCTTTGCTATCAAGGATGTAGCTAAAAGAAAAGGAAATTTTTGAACGCCCCATCCAAGCAATTTCCTTGCAAATTCCCTCTGACAGCTAGTCAAGACCACCCACGCTCGCCATACAACCCCTTAGTGCATTACCTGACCTTTTGACCAGCTACAATCTGGCTTATAATTTCACCACTTGACTTAACCGCTTCCTTACCGATGTACGACTATATACATTGGAGCAGAGAGGGCACCATAGCCGCTGGAAGAAATAATTCCTTTGAGCCCTCAGATGCTGTGGTCATTTGTGACCAGGGCATCTGAAGCGGCTTTCTCTCTCAGGATAACCTGCGTGTAGATCGGGGAAGCCGTTCCTTCTCTGTAATAGCTTTGGCTTCTCTGTAGAATCCAAGACTATTACAGCTGTAGTCCTTATAGAGGCCTGGAGGAGGCAGGATTCCATAGGAACATAGTGATAATTCATTGCATTGTATAGGAAAAACAATCTAAAAATCATATATTTCTAAGGCCATGTTTACATCTGCGCTGTGAACTCTAGCAGTCTGTTTCGAAAGCCCCCCTGTCATTGCACCGCTGGATCCCCCTTCACTATAAAGGGATCCAGCCTCTTTCCGGCATATATGCCCGCTTTTGGCCGGCCAAAAAATAATTTGTGTAGTAAGCTCTGTTCACTAAAATGGGGATTGGCCCAGCCCAGGCCAGTCATACTAGTTGTGACGTCACTGGGCCTGAGAAAAACAGAGAGAAGGCCGCGGTGCTCCTGGAAACCTGGTAACAGCTGGTTTCGGACCCACGCCAATCAGATGCTGATGATCTATTCAGAGGATAGATCATCAGTTAAAAAGAACTGCAGAACCCCTTTACAGAAAAAAAAAAAGAAGTAAAAAGAAGTTTTTAAAAGTATACAAAAAATTCTAATCATCCGCTTATCCCATAATAAAGATAAACAATGAAAAAATTTGCATCGCATTCGCCATGTCCCAAAAGGCCTGTAATATTCAAATATAAATGTATATGTCCTGCACGGTAAACGCTATGACAGAAAAAAAATCTAAATCCACAAAAATTTATAAAAAGTTATCAAAAAGTCATACACATTCCAAAATGGTATCAATAAAAATTACAGATTGCCCCTCAAAAAATCAGCCTACGATAAATCCTGCTAAACCTACAGTCTCCTTCTCTCCTCCCTTGTAGACTGTAAGCCCCTGTGGTCCCCATACGTACTTGTCACTAACTACCGTATTTTTCCATGTGTTATATATATATATATATATATATATATATATATACCACTTCTCCTATGTACAGCGCCCTGAGATGGTTGTCCATCTTATTTTTAACCCTGCGTTCAGACCTGAGCGTTTTACAGCACGTTCAAACGCGCTGTAAAACGCTCAACACATGAAAACCAATGCTTTCCTATGGCCCTGGTTCTCACTTGAGCGTTTTACAGCGCGTTTGAACGCGCTGTAAAACGCCCGACGCATAAACAAGTACTTGAGCTTTTTTTGGGGCGTTTGTCGCGCGTTTTGTGATTGACACCACAGTAGTGGTACGAACGCGCGTTTCCTATTTGCAAAAACGCGCTGAAATACGCGCGACTAAAACGCGCGTAAAACGCACGTTTTAAGAACGCTCAGGTCTGAACCCAGGGTAAGTGATGGCCTATCAATAAAAGCAGCATTGCAGCGACAAGCTCAGTCCACTGCAAAGTAGATGGCGCTGTAAGCTACCGATGCTGGAGCTATTGACAAATAGTTGATCGGGAGGGTGCGGGGTGTCACTTTTCAGACAGATATTTGTCAGACACATTTGTAAATCTGGGCCAGTATTAATAAATCTTCTCATTGAGGGGGAGGGGGGGATTTATCAAACCGTTGTTATGTAGAACTGGCTTAGTTGCCCATAGCAACCAACTAGATTCCTTTCATTTTTGACAGCTCCTTTGGATAATGAAAGATGGAATCTGATTGGTTGCTATGGGCAACTAAGCAGGTTCTACTTTACATCGTTGTGATAAATCTTCCCCATTGTGTTTATAGGCTGACAAGACGGAGAAATTTAGGGCAGCTGTTCTGGTAATCGAAAACGAATCCCCTATCTCGTGGATAGAATAAGCGCTTAGTTGAATAAATGTTGGCTGTTTTCACTGGGACTGGCTAATGTGCACGAGGACCTCTCAAGCCTCCTCCGATGGCAGATGTTGGGGAACATAAAGATCAGGCAGCTGTATTTCAATATGCCGCATCATTTGGTTCTTAACGAGAAAAGCAGCTGCCAGAGGTGTCCGGCAGCAGCTTTTTTTCCTCTGCCCATTCAGGGCACATGCATTCTCAGCTCAGAAAAGTGTATACAGTATGTATAAGGGGGTCTGGGGAGATAGATGTCAGCCTGTTGGGGGTTGCTAGGGTTTTAAACGATTCAGGGCACAACCCCCAACGCTAAAGGTATAATTGGATATACATTACGTTTGGCGCTATCACACATACCTATTATCTATGTCTCTACTTTACATTGTTACTGCTGTGTCTTGAATCTCAGGACCTTCTGCAAGGGAGACAGAAATTCTAAGCAGAGAGCCAGAGAGTCCAATGCTATTAATAGGTGGATTTTCTCTGACAAAACCTCAGTAGTATTATCTCCATGTATAATATATTCACAAGAACATTGTATGGTTGTTTATTTTAAGAAGATAAAATAAAAATTATAATTTTATAATTTTTTCAGTAATTGTAAAACATAAAATGGCACGCAAAAAATTTATCACAAAACCGTCCATGATAGCAGAAGAATAATTAAAATAATGGAACTGCTATCTCCATCAAATGATGGAATTCACCACCACCTGCCGGACCCCAGTTGCTATAATGGGCTCTGGTATCCTTTAGAAAACCCGGCACTCTAATGGACAAGAAAATGCTGCTAATCTGCCCTGTATTTTGACGGAATCTGCAAAGGAGGATCTTGCCAGATCCTTTAATACAGATGAGGGCGAAACCTAACATGGACTTCAGTTCATGTAATCAATCCCCCCTATCAGTCACTGCATACTTTCTCTCTGATCGTCACATATGGGGGGTCTTTTTTTTTTAAAGAAAAGGCTTGAGAAGACAACCTCTCAACCATCCGATACCCTCTGGTCTTAATCAGACCATTTTATTGATGCCACAAACCAGACATTTTCCAGCGTCCAGATCACTGGGTCAAATTGGTTGCAGCAAACACACAGGCATCAGTACAGCCGTCCCGTTACACCGTCCTCCTGTCTATACTGGATCTTTAGCATAAAACCTGTGGAGCACTTCTCTAGCTATATCCATTACACACTGGTGTAATGGCAACTATCACTGGAGAAAAGGCTCTTGCATGGGGTCGTACAGTTCAGGGGCTCTTACATGGGGTCGTACAGTTCAGGGGCACCAGTGAAACAGTTGGAGCGCATGGATCTTCTGGCTTTGTGGTGATTAGCTTCTCCATAAGATATGATCCGTTACACCTGTTCTCACACGAGGCTATGTTTAATTTATATTAAAAATGACATGAAAAAAATGTAGTTTTATTTAAAAAAAATATGATCAAACCATTGGTGTTAAATAGCACCCCGTGTTAAAGTACGCCTCAAAACCACACCAATTTTTTACCCAAGTAAACTCATCTTTTATTTTTTGTTGGGAAAGGTGGTAACTCTAGCATATGGTGATAATACATAGAGTAGGGGGGCGCCACCAAAACCACCAAAAAAACGCAAGTGAAAAAACACAGTGAGTGTGTAGACGTGAATCAATATAGTGGTGCTCTGCCTCAAAAACACAGATTATTTCATCGCAACATTCTCAAGCAAAAAAGAAAAAAGGTAGGCGGCACTCACCAATCTCAAGTAAAATCGTTGCTTTATTTGTCCTTATTGGACATCATGGCAGGGGCAGACAAACTTTCCTGCAGACAGACGACGGCCGTTTCGCGCAATCAGATGCACCTCCTCAGGCCGGTGACGCACACACGTCTCACAGGTGTTCATTTATACCCTTAATTATAACAATACACATCCCTTTAAATGCTAATATCAAAAAATAATAATATCAAAATATAAACATACACATTAAACAAAAATGAGCACTTGTCATGAAAAGGAATCGCTATACTGGTGACAATATCCATTATTATAAAAACACACTAAGGTCGTTTTTTTCATTTAACCCTAAGGGTCACATTGCTTTGGCATGAATAATCCACCGTGCTTCTTTCCTTAGTAGCAACTGGTGCCTATCGCCTCCTTGTGTCGATGGATTCACTTGTTCGATCCCTGAAACATTTAAACAGTCTGGGTTTCCTGCGTGTTTTTCCCATATATGTTGTATCAATCTTGGGCATCCCTTTATCGTTTTTACAGAATTACGATGTTCTCTAAATCTTTCAAATAAACATCTGATTGTCTTGCCCACGTAGAAATGTCCACATGGACAAGTTATCAGATATACGATATAAGTACTTCTGCAATTTATGAACTCTTTTACCCTATAAGACAGGCATGCTCAACCTGCGGCCCTCCAGCTGTTGCAAAACTACAACTCCCAGCATGCCCGAACAGCTTACAGCTATCAGCGTAAAACAGGGCATGGTGGGAGTTGTAGTTTTACAACAGCTGGAGGGCCGCAGGTTGAGTATCCCTGCTATAAGAGATACCACCAAAATTCAAGATCTTATATATATATATATATATATATATATATATATATAAATATATATATACGTTTGCATGTTCTATATTCTGCGTTTTTCACGCAACACAGGCCCCATAGAAGTGAATTGGGCTGCGGGAAAATCACAAGCATCTGCAATCAAGTGCGGATGCGGTGCAATTTTTCTGCATGGTTGCTAAGAGACGATCAGGATGGGGACCCGATCTTTATTATTTTCCCTTATAACATGGTTATAAGGGAAAATAATAGCATTCTCACTACAGAATGCTAAGTAAAATGTGAGATGTCTTCAGCTGGGGGGTAAAGGACCTTCCGAGAAGTCACTGGGTCACATGGTCCAATCACATGCTTCCATCACCAATGGGAGCAAGTGATTGGACCATATGACCCAGTGACATCACGGAAGGTCCTTTACCCCCCAGCTGAAGACAGAACAGGAGACCGGCAGCTACGAGCTCAATTGGAGGGGGTGAGTTACTTTATTTTTTATTTTTAATCCTCAATCACCCTTTTTACTTTGCATTCTGTATTTAGAATGCTATTATTTTCCCTTATAACCATGTTATAAGGGAAAATAATAAAATATACAGAATACTCAACCCGAAACTAGACTTCAGTGATGAAGTCCGGCTCCGGGTCTGGGTACCAAACAAGCCGATTTTTCTCACGGGCGTGCAAAATGCATTACAACAGTTTGCACACGCGTGGAAAAAACGCGCATTTTCCCGCAACGCTCCCGCCGCTTATCCGGGAGTCAAACGTGACGCCTGTGTGAAAGAGGCCTTAGGGTTAAATGAAAAAAATTACCTTAGTGTTTTTTTATAATAATGGATATTGTCACCAGTATAGCGATTCCTTTTCATGATAAGTGCTCGTTTTTGTTTAATGTGTATGTTTATTTTTTGATATTATTATTTTTTGATATTAGCATTTAAAGGGATGCGTATTGTTATCATTAAAGGGGTTGTCCAAGTTATATTTATTGATGACCTATCCTCAGGATAGGTCATCAATATCAGATCGGCGGGGGTCCGACACCCGGCACCCCCGCCGATCAGCTGTTTGAAGAGAAGGCGAGCGCCGTGCCAGCGCTGCCTCCTCGTCATTGTTTACATGCTGGCCATTGCATCTGCAGCGGTGAGCAGGTGTAATTACACCCAAGCCGTTCCATTCATTTCAATGGGACGGCTCTGTAGTATACACTTGTATAGAAACGAGCCGTCCCATTGAAATGAATGGAAAGGCTTGGGTGTAATTACACCTGCTCACCGCTGCAGATGCAACGGCCAGCATGTAAACAATGACGAGGAGGCAGCGCTGGCACGGCGCTCGCCTTCTCTTCAAACAGCTGATCGGCGGGGGTGCCGGGTGTCGGACCCCCGCCGATCTGATATTGATGACCTATCCTGAGGATAGGTCATCAATAAATATAACTTGGACAACCCCTTTAAGGGTATAAATGAGCACCTGTGAGACGTGTGTGCGTCACGGGCCTGAGGAGGCGCATCTGATTGCACGAAACGGCCGTCGCCTGTCTGCAGGAAAGTTTGTCTGCCCCTGCCATGATGTCCAATAAGGACGAATAAAGCAACGATTTTACGTAAGATTGGTGAGTGCCGCCTACCTTTTTTCTTTCTTGTGTGAGAATGTTCTAGCATATGGTGACACCTCCTTCTGCCACCCTGGGAAATTACCATCCCTGCTTCCTAGTTACTGCACCAGGGTGCAGCAATACCATTGGGTAGCACCCATTACACCTTAGTACATAAAGGGGGTCAATAACAAACAGTTTTATGCCTCTTTTTGGGGTAAAATTCTTGCACGACCCCTTTTTGCAACCTTGTAAATGCTCATGTGACAATATTTGTTGACACAATGGAGTGTTGAGGGAGTGGCAGGGGCGAAGCGGGAGCCGGGCCGAGACTTGGGACCTCAGCAAATTTACAAATTTCACGCTAGAAAAAAGGTGTAAAACTTGCCGAAAAACTACTCCAGCTACGGGAGAGCGTAGATTTTCCGGCAGGAGCAACGACTACCAAAAATTAACCCAATTTATGACGAGGCACATGACAGGTGCTTTGTTCGGTGTAAAATGTACAAAAAAGATTTAGGCCTCTTGCACACGGGCGTCATGTTTGACGCCCGGATAAGATGCGGGTGCGTTGCGGGAATCGCCGCGATTTTTCCGCGCGTGTGCTAACGTTTGTAGTGCGTTGAGCACGCGCGTGAAAAAATCCGCATGCTTGGTACCCAGACCCGAAGTCAGACTTCATCACTGAAGTCCGGTTTCGGGATGAGTATTCTGTATGTGTAATTATTTTCCTTTATAACATAGTTATAAGGGAAAATAATCGCATTCTAAATACAGAATGCAATGTTCCCCGGGCTTTAAAGGGTTAAAAATAATAAAGAGTTAACTTACCTTCTCCCATTGTACGCGCAGAGCCCCAGAACGTCTTCTCTCTTGATAGTTTGGATGCTTGAGGACCTGTGGTGACGTCACAGGGTCACATGGTCCAATCATAGAAGCATTTGAGTGGACCATGTGACCCATGTGATCCTGTGACATCACGGCAGGTCCTTCATCCAACATGTTATAAAGGAAAATAATAACGATCGGGTCCCCATCCCGATCGTATCCTAGCAACCATGCGGGAAAATCGCAACGCATCCGCACATGATTGCGGATGCTTGCGATTTTCCCGCATCCCTATTCACTTCTATGGGGCCTGCGTTGCGTGAAAATCGCAGAATATAGAACATGCTGCGATTTTCACGCAACGCAAAAGTGATGCGTGAAAATCACCGCTCATGTGCACAGCCCCATAGAACTGAATGGGTCAGGATTCAGTGCGGGTGCAATGCGTCCTCCTCACGCATTGCACCCGCGCGGAAAACTCGCCCGTGTGAAAGGGGCCTTAGAAAAATGACAGACTTAAAGGGCTTGTCTCACTTCAGTAAGTGGCATTTATCATGTAGAAAAAGTTAATCCAAGCCACTTACTAATGTATTGTGATTGTCCATATTGCTTCCTTTGCTGTCTGGATTCATTTTTCCATCACATTATACACTGCTCGTTTCCATGGTTACGACCACCCTGCAATCCATCAGTGGTGGTCGTGCTTCCACACTATAGGAAAAAGCACCAGCCTCTGTGCGCTCCCATGGTACCAGCCACCAGAGAGGCTCATGCTCTTTCCTATAATGTGCAAGCACGACCACCACTGATGGATTGCAGGGTGGTCAGGGGAGTAGTTATAGGGGATGCAGAGGTAGAAGTCGCTACCAGGCTCAGGAGCCTGAGGGGGCCCGAAGACCCTTGTGCCGTATAAGACGACACCAGTTTTAAAGAAAGTGCATGCTGGGAGGGATCTGTCATAGATTTTCCACTGGGCCCAGAATCTTCAAGTTACACCTCTGGCTGGAGGGAAGGGCTTAGGTTAAGAATATAGCATGGAAGAGGGGGGAGGGGGAGGATTTCAATTTTTGCCTCAGGCAGCCGGAAGGCTGTGTGCCCCCCATGCTACTTGCCACAGAGAACTGAGGGAAGGGGGCCCAAGCTGAACTCTTGCACCAGGGCCCATGAGCCTTAAGCTACGCTTCTGAGGGTGGTCGTAACTATGGAAACGAGCAGTGTATAATGTGATGGAAAAATGAATCCAGACAGCAAAGGAATCAATATGGATAATAACAATACATAAGTAAGTGGCTTGTATCAATGGATTGCCAAGGGGACCGCGGGGGGGCTCTCAGGGGGGTGCCAGAACAGAAACAATGAGCGCTTCCATCAATACAGATGGAAGCGCTCATTGCTTTTCCCTTTATAAGATGCAGTGCATCTTATAAAGGGGATACTAGTGAGCGCTTCCATAATGGAAGCGCTCACTAGTCTGCAGGAGGAGGGGGAGAGAAGCGCTGTGAGCGCCACGAGGAGGTGGAGAGAAGCGCTGTGAGCGCTGTACAGTACTTAACCCCCCCTCTTGCTCGCTCTTCTCAGGGCCCTGGCTGCCTGCAGGGTCAGGATGTACAGAGCGCACACTGACCTGGCGCTGCAGGAGGTCAGGTGACTGCAGCGCGGACCCTGGAAGAGAAGACAGCCAGGACAGGGAGAATGGCGGCAGGAGAGCTAAGTTGCTTTATTTTTTTACAGTCTGATCTGAGGTCTGATATGGAGGTCTAATGGGGGGTCTGGAGAAATCTAATGGGGGTCTGGAGTGGTCTATGGGGCGTTTGGAGGACTGGGGGGGTCTGGAGGTCTGACCGGGGGTCTGGAGTGGTCTAATCAGGGGTCTGGAGGTCTAATGGGGGTCTGATTGGGGGTCAGAAGGTCTAATGGGGGTATGATTGGGGGTCTGGAGATCTGACTGGGGGTCTGGAGGTCTAATGGGGTCTGATTGGGGGTCAGAAGGTCTAATGGGGGTCTGACTGGGGGTCGGGAGGTTTAATGGGGGTCTGATTGGGGGTCAGAAGGTCTAATGGGGGTATGATTGGGGGTCTGGAGATCTGACTGGGGGGTCTGGAGGTCTAATGGGGGTCTGATTGGGGGTCAGAAGGTCTAATGGGGGTCTGACTGGGGGGTCGGGAGGTTTAATGGGGGTCAGAAGGTCTGACAGGGGGGTCTGGAGGACTAATAGGGGTCTGATTGGGGAACTGGAGGTCTAATGGGGGTCTCGAGGTCTAGTGGGAGTCTGGAGGTCTAATGGGGGTCTGGAGGTCTAGTAGGGGTCTGGAGGTCTAAAGGGGGTCTTGTCTGAGGTCTGATATTGGGTCGAGGTCTTACATGGAGATCTAATGGGAGTCTGATCTGAGGTTTAAAACTGGGGTCTTATATGGGGTCTAACATAGAGGTCTAAAGGGGGTTTGGTCTCAGATTGGGGGATCTTATTTAGGGTTTTATATGGGGGTCTGATCTGAAAGGAAAGTGTTTTTTTTATTACTAGCGCACAATATAAAGGGGTGTTTTTGTACTGACACATCTGTGTGGTACCAGTATTTTCAGGGGGACTGTTTCTGCAGGAAAATATTGGGGAGCAAAGTGGACACAGTATTGGGGGTGGCAGGATGTGGTGTTGAGAAGGTGGGAGGATGATGGAAAAGTAGGAAAGTAAGATGTCTGTTTGTTAAACTCTGCAGAATCGAGGCGCAGCTGAAAGAAGTCACCATGGTGGTCTGGTCTGACAGGAGAAGAAGAGGAAAGAGAATATCTACATCAGAGCAGAAGTCACTGGATGTAAGAGGTATGTGGCGCTGTATGACCCTGTATGTTCTGTAACGCTGTATGTAATGTCTATAAAGGGGTTGCCTGCTTTATTTTTTTTTTGTATGAGCGCTGCCTTCTCTGCTCTGTTTTCCTGCTCATCACTGCAAATGCCACGGCGAGCAGGTGAACAGAACAGAGAAAGAAGCTCTCATATGAGCGCTGCCCTCTCTTCAAACAGCTGGGGGCACAGAGGGCATTACTGCTATGGAGGGGGCACAGAGGGCATTACTAATGTAAAGGGGGCACAATGGGCATTTCTACTATGGAGGGGGCACAGAGCCAGAGGGCATTACTACAATGAAGGGGGCACAGTGGGCATTATTACTGTGAAGGGGGCACAATGGGCATTATTACTGTGAAGGGGGCACAGTGGGGATTACTACTATGGAGGGGGCACAGAGGGCATTACTAGCACAGTGGGCATTACTACTATCAAGGGGGCACAATGTGCATTATTACTGTAAAAGGGGCAAAATGGGCATTACTACTATAAAGGGGGCACAGTCGGCATTATTACTATAAAGGGGGCACAATAGGGATTATTACTATGAAGGGGGCACAATATGGATTATTACTATGGAGGGGGGCACAATGGGGATTATTACTATGAAGGGGGCACAATAGGGATTATTACTATGAGGGGGGCACAATGGGGATTATTACTATTAAGGGGGCACAATGGGGATTATTACTATGAAGGGGGCACAATGGGGATTATTACTATGAAGGGGGCACAATGGGGATTATTACTATGAAGGGGGCACAATGGGGATTATTACTATGAAGGGGGCACATAGGGGATTATTACTATGAAGGGGGCACAATGGGGATTATTACTATGAAGGGGGCACAATAGGGATTATTACTATGAAGGGGGCACAATATGGATTATTACTATGAAGGGGGCACAATGGGGATTATTACTATGAAGGGGGCACAATAGGGATTATTACTATGAAGGGGGCACAATAGGGATTATTACTATGAAGGGGGCACAATAGGGATTATTACTATGAAGGGGGCACAATAGGGATTATTACTATGAAGGGGCACAATGGGGATTATTACTATGAAGGGGGCACAATGGGGATTATTACTATGAAGGGGGCACATAGGGAATACTAGAGGGGCATGGATTATTACTATGGAGGGGGCACAATGGGGATTATTACTATGAAGGGGGAACAATAGGGATTATTACTATGAAGGGGGCACATAGGGGATTATTACTATGAAGGGGGCACATAGGGATTATTACTATGAAGGGGGCACAATAGGGATTATTACTATGAAGGGGGCACAATATGTTTTATTACTATGGAGGGGGCACAATGGGGATTATTACTATGAAGGGGGAACAATAGGGATTATTACTATGAAGGGGGCACCGAGAGGGCATAACTACTGTGAGGGGGGTACAATTTTTAAAAGTATTTGGGGGGGGGGGGGGTGCCAGAGAAACGACCTGTCCCGGGTGCCAAACACCCTATGCACACCACTTGCTTGTATTAACTTTTTCTGCTAAATGCAATTTACTGAAGAGAGACAACCCCAAATGACAGCCCAGGTGCTCAGAGCACAGCACATGACAGAAGACAGATCTACCAGCCTCTGGCATTGCAGGCTGTAGCGAGTCATCCCGTTGAATAGGACAGAGCTGCAGTGCCACACGTGGTTCCATAATCCTCTACAGGACGGAGCATTTTCCACTGCCACCACCAGAGGCGCTGCTGAGCACCGCGGCACACGTGTGGCTGACAGCTAGTTCCGGGTCATGTGATCACCAGAGAACGCGTCCTCTCCGCCACGGTGACGTTACTGTTGTGTGCCTGGAGCCGTAAAGCATGTCGCTTCTCCACGCTACCGAAGTGCCCTCCTCCGCTCCGGTGTTTCGGGAGATCAGCGCCGATGATGAGGAGCAGCAGCCGGCGGAGATCGAGTCCCTGTGCATGAACTGCTACCAGAATGTGGGTGGGGGCCCCGGAGGCTGTAGAGCAGTGTGGCGCCTGGACAGGAGGCTCTAGAGCAGTGTGGAGCCTGGACAGGAGGCTCTAGAGTAGTGTGGAGCCTGGGCAGGAGGTTCTAGAGCAGTGTGGAGCCTGGGCAGGAGGCTCTAGAGCAGTGTTTCCCAACCAGTGTGCCTCCAGCTGTTGCAAAACTATAACTCCCAGCATGCCTGCACAGGCAAAGGCTGTCTGGGCATGCTGGGAGTTGTAGTTTTGCAACAGCTGGAGGCACACTGGTTGGGAAACACTGCTCTAGAGCAGTGTGGAGCCTGGGCAGGAGGCTCTAGAGCAGTGTGGAGCCTGGGCAGGGGGCTCTAGAGCAGTGTGGAGCCTGGGCAGGAGGCTCTAGAGCAGTGTGGAGCCTGGGCAGGGGGCTCTAGAGCAGTGTGGAGCCTGGGCAGGGGGCTCTAGAGCAGTGTGGAGCCTGGGCAGGGGGCTCTAGAGCAGTGTGGAGCCTGGACAGAAGGTTCTAAAGCAGTGTGGCGTCTGGACAGGAGGCTCTAGAGCAGTGTGAAGCCTGGGCAGGAGGCTCTAGAGCAGTGTGGAGCCTGGGCAGGGGGCTCTAGAGCAGCGTGGAGCCTGGACAGAAGGTTCTAGAGCAGTGTGGTGCCTGGGCAGGGGGCTCTAGAGCAGCGTGGAGCCTGGGCAGGGGGCTCTAGAGCAATGTGGAGCCTGGACAGAAGGTTCTAGAGCAGTGCGTTGCCTGGGCAGGGGGCTCTAGAGCAGTGTGGCGCCTGGACAGGGGGCTCTAGAGCAGCTTTTTGGCGGAGGAAAAAAAACCTCTGTGTGACCAGAGCATTTTAGGCTAACAAGGATTTTTTTTTTTGCTGTGGATGTCTGTAAATGTTCGTTACAAAACCGTTTTTTGAACCAATTAGTCTGTGGGGCTATTTACATGGCCTTTTTTTTTTTTTAACAGCCACTGGACAGCGGGCGTCAAAAATAGGACATTTTCTAATTTTCTATTTTTGTCCGTTTTCCCAGCGAGGAGGACCCTATTGAAATCAACAGTTTATGCTGTGGATCTCTGGAGAGTGGAATCCACAGCCATTTCCTCAGGAAACCCGCTGTGTTTTGCGACCTTTATGGATGTACTCTAAGGGCTCATGCACACAACCGTATGTATTTTGCAGTCTGCAAAAAAATACGGATGACGTCCGTGTGCGTTCCGTACTTTGTGGATCGGAACAGCTGGCCCCTAATAGAACAATCCTATTATGCGGACAATAATAGGATATGTTCTATTTTTTTTGCAGAACGGACATACGGAAACTGAATGTACAAAGAGTAACTTCTGGTTCTTTTACGGACCCATTCAAATGAATGGTTCCGTATATGGTCCGCAAAAAAACTCAAACAGAATGGACCCAGAAAGAAAATACGTTCGTGTGCATGAGCCCTAAGAGTAAGACCTCGTGCACGTGACCATATGGATTTTGCAAACCGTGGATACCGGCTGCGTGCATGCCGCATTTTCATAATAGAACTGCCTACTCTTGGTTGCAAAACGGCCAAGAATGGGACACGTTCTATAATCTGTGGAACGGCCGCACGGATGCGTACAGCGCACAGGAGGCCTTTTTGCTGACCCATAGCAACAAATGGGTCCGTGTGCAATGCGGATCGGGCGTAGACCCAAAATACAGTATTGTGCATAAGGCCTAAAGCACTTGGTAATTAGTACCAATGAGCTGCCCCCTGCCATATACAGGATGTCGGCGTGTAGTTGCTTCTGTGAGGTCAGACTCCCAGACTTTAACCCTGGGTTCAGACCTGAGCGTTCTAAAAACGCGCGTTTTACGCGCGTATTTCAGCGCGTTTTTGCAAATAGGAAACGCGCGTAAAACGCGCGTTCTTGTGATTGACTACTGTGGTGTCAATCACAAAACGCGCGTCAAACGCCCCAAAAGAAGCTCAAGTACTTGTTTATGCGTTGGGCGTTTTACAGCGCGTTCAAACGCGCTGTAAAACACTCAAGTGTGAACCACTCCCATAGGGATGCATTGGTTTTAATCTGTTGAGCGTTTTACAGCGCGTTTGAACGCGCTGTAAAACGCTCAGGTGTGAACTTAGGGTAAGGGCTCTTTCACACGAGCGGATGCAGTGCGTGGAATCCACTACGTGAAAGAGTGCCAAGCCCCGTTCCGGACAGCAGAGACACGGAGCATTAACGTGATTGATAATGCTCTTTGCGCCTCTGTGATCTTTTTACTACAAAATCTCAGTGAGATAAAGTTGTCACCGTGATCTTGTAGTAAAAAGATCACAGAGAGGCACGGAGCATTATCAATCATCTTACTGCTCCGTGTCTCTGCTGTCCGGAACGGGGCTTGGCACTCGTGTGAAAGATCCCGAATACTTTCGTGATATTTCACGTACTGTTTTTTTGGCTTGTCGTGCACGCCTAGCGTTGTGGGTAATAATCACGCGCCATGACCTCTCTCTGCAGGGTGTGACAAGACTTCTGCTCACCAAAGTGCCTTTCTTCAAGGAGCTCATAGTCAGCTCGTTCACATGCGATGCTTGTAGTTGGACCAACACGGAGATCCAGTCCGCCGGCCGCATCCAGGACCAAGGGGTCCGATACTCCCTGAGCGTCAGAAACAAAAGGGTGAGAATCTGCGTAAAAGCTAATTATGGGGGTTGAACCGGTATGACCCCTTATCAGCAGTCCACAGGACAGTTAAGTCTGATCGGAGGGAGTCAGACCAGTGGGACCCCCACCAGTCAAGAGAACCGGGGAGCTGTGTCCCATGTTTGAATGGTTCAGTGGTTGAAAGCTGATGTGACTGCTGAGGAGAGCCATTGAACAGGGGACAGGGAACCCCAACTCTCATGACTAGTGGGGGTCCCAGTGGTCGAACAACCACCAGTCAGACATTTCAGAACTTTATGAACAGTGTAGGGGGAGTCTCCGGCCATAATATGGATGCTGTTGGTTTCCTGAGATGGTGCTCTGTTCTTAATGACTCTTTCTTTCTGTCCAGGATGTGAATCGCGAGGTCGTAAAAACAGACTTTGCCTCCACACATATCCCAGAGATTGATTTTGAGATTCCTGCCTGTACCCAGAAAGGAGGTGTGTATATAGGTGTACAGTCTGCCTATAGGGTGCAGTATAGACCACGTGCCGTGGCTTATGGTGTGTTTATTTTCTATCAGCGCTCACGACCATTGAAGGCCTCTTAGAAAGGACCATTGCGGGATTGCAGCAGGAGCAGCCTCTCCGGCGGGTAAGGGTCTAGTGATGTGATTGGACTGAGGGTCCACAGGATGGCTGGGACCTCCAAGGATCACTGGTACTGGCGTTCAAATGGAGCGGTGGTCGCACATGTGCAGATGCTGTGCCTCCCATCCTGTGGATTATGTGTTGGTTATGAGAAAACCTCTTTAGGGTTCCAACACACATGATTTGTCCTGATGTTTCTGTGTTTGCACATCACGGGTATTTTAGTGGCTTTCTCCCCTATGCCCATGACAGCCCCCTTGAGAGACCGCCCTACATCCAGGACATCCAGCGCGAGATTTCATCAGAGCACAGGGCTGGCAGAAGGATGCGAGCGCTACCTTGCCCTGTCAATCAGAAGGGGTGAACGTAGCCTCTAGGAGCAGGAACAACGCCCCCCCTGCTCCTAGAGCCTCATTAGCATATTGTAAAAGTTAGATTTTTAGCGTAACGGGGGCACTGAGAAAAGTAGAAATAGGCTAGTTAGGTTTAGCTGACAAACACCAAACAACTAGTGACCAACTGGTCACCCACTGTGAAATCAGAGTAACACCCCTATAAACACATTCTACACAGTTACGTAATAATCCAGTGTACCTTTATTGAACAATAAAAAATCATCATAAACATGATCCACATACACATACAAAAAGTTGGTAGGCATAAGCAAAGTGGAGAAAAGTACCTCCCTAAAAGGACATACAAAGGTCTGATAAGTACATATAACCAAGGGGAGAGAGTTACAGGGTATACCAGCAATTAATTGTAATAATAAATAGGGTTTGACTAAAACAACGCTAAAGTGCACGAGTGCTAATAAGCGTAAGAGACCCTATCAGTAAGCTACCCGCTCCCAACCCAGAATATCACAGATAAAACATACAGACCAGTGTGATCACCTGACGACCGTTTCGCCTAATTGGCTTCCTCAAGGTATTCAAAACTGATTTTACAAACTTTGTTAACCTTTTAGGTGTTCCACAAGAATTAAAGGAAAATGTAGATGAAATTTCAGAATTTCACCTTTTTGGCAGATTTTTCCATTTTTTTCTAGTAACAAAGCAAGGGTTAACAGCCAACAACAAAACTCAATATTTTTTGCCCTGATTCTGTAGTTTACAGAAACATCCCATTTATGATCGTAAACTGCTGTACAGGCACAAGACAGGGCGCAAAAGGAAAGGAACGCCATATGGTTTTTGGAGGGCAGATTTCACTGGGATGATTTTAAGTTGCCATGTCACATTTGAAGACCTGATGCACCCCTAGAGTAGAAACTCCCCCAAAAATTACTCCATTTTGGAAACGGAGATAAGGTGGCAGTTTCGTTGGTACTATTTTAGGGTACTTAGTTTTTGGTTGCTCTATATTACACTTTTTGTGAGGCAAAGTAACAAAAAATAGTTTTGGCACCGTTTTTTTATTTTTCGTTATTTTCAGTGTTCATCTGACAGGTTAGATCATGGGGTATTTTTATAGAGCAGGTTGTTACGGATGCGACAATACCAAATATGACAACTTTTTTTGGTTTGTTTCAGTTTTACATAATAAAGCATTTTTGAAAAAACTCATGTTTGTGTCTCCATATTTTAAGAGCCATAGTTTTTTTCACAGTTTCATCTGAGGGGTTAGGTCATGTGATACTTTTATAGAGCCAGTCGATACGGACGTGAGGATACCTAATATGTCTGCTTTTCTTATAATATGTCTGCTTTTCTATTTTCCCTATTTTTGACAAATTTTTTTTTTTTACTTTATTTTGGGAAAAGGACGCTTTTTTTTTTTTTTTAACTTTAATTTCCATGTCAACCATCGGCCCCCTGTCAGCGCAGAGCGGGGGGCCAATGGAATCAGAGGGAGCCCCCTCCGCTGTAAACCACATGTGCCGCGGTCAGCGTTGACTGCAGCATGGTTAATCCGCCTACATCACCGCATACAGCGATGCCGGTGGATGCAGCAGGGGCCCGACTATCAGTAACAGCCAAGCCCGTTTGCGGAGCTGCACCCCCCCTATCACATCACTTACATGCACGTGAGGATGTGGCAAGAAGCCGCATTCCCACATGTACGTGATAATGCGTAAAGGAGTTAAAGAACCGCATGTGTGAATAGCCCCATGGAGGGTTTGTGAGCGTTCTGTTATTTAAAGGGACGGCACATGGGTGTGAAATATATTTGTGTCAATAAGCCCTTATGGATCAGTGCAAGAAATGTATACAATGGGACACTGTGGGGGATGCATTATATATGATGGCAAACATCAGAGGTGAAAACCAACGCAATTAATGATCCCTCCGCTGCCACGGAGTTGATCAGTGTGTAAGTGTGTCACGTTGAATATGCTTTTCTTCTAGGCTGAGAACGCACAAGTTGCAGAAAAGATTGATGAGTTCATCTCCAAACTTCAGAGCCTTAAGGATGGGGAGACTCCCTTCACATTTGTAAGTGGATTCAAGTGTCGGTGAACAATCAGACGTGTTTACTGGGGTAAAAAAAAAAAATGGGATATAAGTATTTAAAGGGGTTATCCGGGATTTTCATATTGATGTTCTATCCTCGGCATAGGACATCAATATGTGAGGGGGGACTCTACAGATCAGCTGTTCAGAAGGCCGCGGCGCTCACTGGAGCTCCTCCAAGCACTGTGGCCTGAGCTGCTCCAAGGCCCTGTGACCCATATACATTGACGTCATGGAGCCTCTTCCTACAGCTGATCAGATACTGATAACCTATCCCGAGGATAGGTCATCAATATGAAATTCCTGGATAACCCCTTTCAACCAGGCATAATCCAATGGAACCGGCAATTATCCTAAATGCACAACACTGTATGGAGATAAATAACTGTCCACGTACTCTGATACTTATGAAAATATACGCGCTTTATCTGGCCGGATTTACTCGTCCATGTTCCGGACGTATTCTGTGTCTGTTACTTGCATTAGGGATGTATAATCCTGTGAGTTTGGGTCAGTTAAAGTGGTTTTCAGGGAGTTCGATATTGATGATGGGTCATCAGTAGCTGATCGTTGGAGGTCCAACTCCTGGCACCCTCCCCGATCAGCCGTTTGAAGATGTCAGTGTGAGCATTGCGGCCTTCTCGCAGCATGACGAGCACAGCGCCGTATTGCAGCCCGGGCCCATTCACTGGAATGGGACTGAATGGCACATAGGCCATGTGGCCGATGAACGTAACGTCAGTGGCCTAGGAAGAGGCAGCAACCTTTTCAAAGAACTGATCAGCAGAGGTCTGAGTCCTGAGGATAAGCCATCAATATAAAAATCCCAGATAACCCCTTTAATATGTGTATAGTGCAGGTGGAATCCCCTTTGTGACTTTGCTACTTGTATATTGATATTTCAGCCTTGTTGCATACACTGTCCATTTTTTCTTTTTTTTGCGTTTTAATTGGGTATTTTTATTAAGCATTAGAGCAATCCATGTCAATATGTCCAGGGCATATAGACTTCATAAGTGGAGGGCCACCATAGGAGAACTCTGCTGCTGACCATAGCTTTCCATGGTGAAATAAAAATGGTTGACGTGTTTCTGGCTACCAGCGGGATCCAAAGAACCATCCGTTTCTGGATTGGTGGAGTCCCAGTAATCAAAATGAACAATCCTGTTGTCCATTAAAGGGATTGTCCAATCTTGCACATTGGTGGCCTATCGTTAGTACATACCCCCAATGTCACCTCTGGGACCCGCACCTATCCTTAGAACGGAGATAGAGGGCACACCGCCCTCCAATCATTTCTGTGGGAGTGTCGAAAATAGCTGAGCACTGGGTCGGCTATTTCTCTAAGTC
This sequence comes from Bufotes viridis, assembly GCA_033119425.1. NCBI lineage: Eukaryota > Metazoa > Chordata > Amphibia > Anura > Bufonidae > Bufotes > Bufotes viridis. The sequence goes on along the minus strand of CM065590.1, from coordinate 554,800,656 downwards.
CCATAAAAGTGAATGGAATGGTAGCTGGGCTTACGCGGTGCGTTTCTCGTTCATTTCAGTGGGACCTCCGAAAATAGCCAAGCGTGCCGCTCAGCTATTTTTGGCACTCCCATAGAAATTAATGGAGGGTGGCTGCGCATGCGCGGTGTTCCCTCTGTCACTTTGCGGGCTCTGTTCTAAGAATAGGTGCGGGTCCAAGAAGTGGGACCCACACCTATCAGACATTGGGGGCATATTGCTAGGCTATGCCCCCAATGTCCAATATGGGACAACCACTTTAAAGTATACTACAACAGAGATTTTTTTATTTCACCATTTGTGATTAGAAGAGGATCAGTACTGCCGTTATATACTGTACAGGGATCAGGTCTGATATACGGTCCATTGTTCCTTTCCTAGATCATAGATGACCCCTCTGGGAACAGTTTTGTAGAAAATCTATTTGCCCCCCAGAAAGATGAAGCCCTTACAGTTACACACTACAGGAGGAGCGTGGAGCAGAACTCGGTACTAGGAATAGAGGTGAGACACTACCTCCTGTCATGGATGCTTTCAACCTTAGGATTTTACGTTTCCTTTCTGTGTGTCCTGTGAGAGTAAGGATTTATTACATTACTGATTCTAGAGCTTGGATGGCCAGAAGGATCTTGAGGAGAAGCCAGAAGATCTAAAGGATGAGGTAAGACTGGGTAGAGGTAGGAGGAGTAGTCGGGACAGTGCTGAATACTCGCATGTAGTTTATTAGTAATACAGATGTTTCCTTTATGGTCCCCTATGCACTGGTGGTTTTCGGGCAGAGCAGCGTTCATCGGGTAATCCGATTTTGTGTGTACACAAAAATTGTCCTTTGCCGGCAGCAGATTGTGCTGTGTGAACACTATCTGTCGGCAAACAATGAGTCTGTATTAGCGATCGCTTCTCCCCATACTCTGGAGGAGATCGCTGCATGTAAATGCATCGGTCTCCTTCACCAGCAAGCACCATACCGTCGGGAAGGAACGCTTCTTTCCTGATAATCTGCTGCTCTGTCATCCCATATAAAGGGACCTTTAGTTAATACAAAGCACTTACTAATGTATTGTCTCCTTTGCGGGCCTAATTCATTTTTCTATCACATAATACACTACTAATATCCAGGCGTTACGACCACCCTCCAATCCAGCAGAGGTGGTCGTGCTTACACACTATAGGAAAAGACACTGGCCTCTGGTGGCCGGAACTGTGGGAATGCACATAGACACGCATGTGCAGCAGCTCCCGTCCCGGCCACCCAGTATCTGCACTGCAGTGGTGGCCACAACTCCTGGATACAAGCAGTGTATAATGTGATGGAAAAATGAATCCAGCCAACAAAGGAGTCAATATGGACAATCATATTATACATTAGTAAGGGCCTTGTATTCACTCTCTACATGATAAATGCTACTTACTGAAGTGAGACAACGCCTTTAATCCTTATAGTTCTTAGGGCATCATGTGGTTTGTAGTTTGTTGTGTGAGTATACGCTATGTTTGCTGATGCTTTTATTCTTTCTTACAGGTTCTTCAGTTCCAAACGAACTGTCCTGAGTGCAATGCTCCTGCTGCAACCAATATGAAATTAGTGCGTATCCTTTTCACCTACACGTCGTCCTTCCAGAAACGGCACTACAGTGGGATTGCATGCCGAACATCCACAGCGTTTACTGTAGCGGTGAAGTGGTTAAGCGGGTTTTCAGTTCTTAGCAATTCAAAGGTTTAATTCAACGGAAGACCTGCCGCGAGCCCGTCAAATTTTGTGATGGAGGCTTTTTGCCCAGATCCTCCCCAAATTTTGCACTGTGGAGAATCCTCAGCAGACTCGCTAAATATATCTCGGCCAAACGAGAATTTGGTTGACAGCTACGGAAGGGGTTATGGAGCGTGTAATGGGCTGAAACGTCCTGCTTTGTGCCGCTCACTTTTGAGCTTTGCTGTATAGAATGGAACATCAGGGTCATCTCATTATCTTTAGAGACCTGGGCGTACAGTGCGGTTACAGCTTTGTTGTACTGCTGTGTGCACGGTAGGAGTTAACTAGCTTATACTAGTTACCACTATACTAGTATACCAAAATACCTTTGGAGAACGTCCTTAACTGGTTCTCAGAAATCCCTCACTTCAAAGAAGTCATTATCATGGCCACGAACTGCGATGCCTGCAGCCACAGGACCAATGAGGTCAGTTCTGCTTCATATTGAAAGTATGAAGAAATATCAAAAAGTTACCCTGTATTTCTGGTTTTATTGCACTTATTATCTATTCCGTACTAATTTATATACCAGAGGCTTGGTCTTCTAGGAATTAGCTGGTCAGGAAGATGATAACTTGGCATCCTTCAGGAAATGAAGATGCCACATCTTTACTGGGCATCTCGAACTATTACAGATATTGATGGATAGAAATCAAGGATTTTATTAATCTAAAGACTTCCAGACCAAGGAAATGAAAAGTTTTACACCTTTTTTGTGTCTATATATTTAATTTTAGCAAAACATGATATGCCATAAAGGTGTGATTAGTAAGACTTGTCCTTATCGATACAACGGAAGAACCTCAGGACTCTTGTAAGCATGATGAGTCTGTAGCTCAATTCACATTACCCCAAATTGGCGGATTATGATCAATTCAGTTTAGTAAAATGTGTTGGAAAACTCCTTTAGGGCTTGTTCACACACATTCTCTCCTGTGCTTGAAAAGTGTTCTGTCTGCAGATGCGTTGCAGTAAAAGCGTGTCACCCGAGACTTGCGCGCTTGACAGTTGAACGTTATGGTCTTGGTCCCATCTTCCTAGTTGCCCGCATTCTTGATAAAATTGTTGATTTATAATATGCTAAGTGCAACAAGGGAGGTGCCATTGCACCTCATTGCTCCTGAAGGCTTTGCTCTCTGCCCTTTATGCCATGCCTTCACCAGTGACTGACAGGGCCAGGCAGTGAAGACATACTTGCGCCTCGCCCTGAGGTCTTGTGGGAAGCGTTCAGCGGTGGGAACAGCGAGGTGCAACGGCATCTTCCTCATTGCTCTTAGGGGCTCGTTTGCATATTATAGAACATCGTTTCTCAAGAATGTGGGCAGGAAAATGGGACCAAGACCATGACTGTCAAATGCACGTCTCAGGTGAGACTGTTTTATTACTACATATCTGATAACAGAATCCCTTTTACACTTTTATTAACATTTTTGGTGGAATTTTTATTTTGTATCATTTCAACGGTGCCTTTTTTTTTTTGTATTTTTAAGAAAAGCCTATAAGAAAAATGGCACACACACTAAATCTGGCATTAAAGTGAATTATAAGGTTATGTTCACACATTGGATTAAAATCTGGTGTGCATTCACATTCATGAGATGTAGACATTTCATCAATTTCGACATGGTATGTACACTGAAATCGGGAAGGGGGACTGGACGTGGTATGAACTTCCTGTAAGCGCTTCCGTTCTCTGTCTGTGGAGTGATCTGTAGTGGCGACACCGATCAGCAAAAAATAAATGAAACACCAGCCCGAGCAGTGATCTTCTAGGAGCGCTGACCGGTCGCCTCGTATAAATGTGCAGCATGCTTCTTCCAGGTCAAATCGGGAGGCGCTATTGAAGCTCTTGGTACTAAAATAACACTGAACATAACAGATCCGTCTGATCTTACCAGAGATGTCCTCAAGGTAAGTACTTTTGTTCTCATAGCATTTTATCTGTATGCAATAGTAAGAAAAGTACTGATCACTTGAAAATACTTTTCAAATTAGACATTTTGACCGGTGCTGAGACCAATTGCTAAAAAGAAGGGGCAGCAAGGCCCCGCTGAGCAGTTTCCTTCCTGGTTGGAGAAAGTGGTGTACAGACTCGGAGGGAGGGGGTAAAAAAAAGTTATCCCTCTTAAAGGGGTTGTCCGGGTTGAGAGCTGAACCCGGACATACCTCTATTTTCACCCAGGCAGCCTCTCTGACTTGAGAATCGGAGCAGTTCATGCTCTGATGCTCTCCTTTGCCCTGCGCTAAATCGCGCAGGGCAAAGGCATTTTCCGGAGTTCCGGTGACTAAATGGGCTATCCATGGGGCTGCCAGGAAGCCCGGTGACATCACTGGCACTGATGGGCGGGCTTTAGCGCTGCCCTAGCCTGTAAAACAGCTAGGGCAGTGCTAAAGCATGCCCATCAAAGCCGGTGATGTCACCGAACACACTGCCGGGCGGAAGCTTCCGCCCGGCAGTGTGTTATTGTAAACAAAATGCTCCGATGCTAACATCAAGGGTGCTGCCTGGGTGAAATTATGGGTATGTCTGGGTTCAGAGCCGAACCCCTTTAAAGGGTTTGGCCTGTCTGGGACATTCATGGCATATCGCTAGGGTGTGCCAACAATGTCAGATAGGTGTGGGTCCCACATCTGGGACCCGTTCCTATCAAGAGAACAGGACCCCGGAGTAGACAGAGCAAGCTGCGCCTGCCAGGGCTCAGCCATTTCCGGAATTCCCATAGCAGTGAATGGAGTGGTGGCCGCAGTTGTGCGCTCTTCATTCACAGCTATGGGACTTCCGAAAATAGCTGAATGCGCTATTTCTGGAAGTCACATAGCGATGGAGAGCAGTGAGCACACTGCTCATGTGCAGTATTCCTTTCTTCACTTAGGGAGGGGGCCCCACCTCTGAGACCTGCTTCTATCGGACATTGATCCTAGCCATATACCTTTTGGTGTCTGAGATGGGCCCAATAGTTTTGGTGGATTTCATCAGGGTCATGCACCAGAATCTGAAATCGAATCCCCAGAATACATTTCAAGGCTTACTTGAGGTAGAAACCCCGTATAAGTCATTTTAACGGTGTCACGCTCCATAAGCTCCACACACTTTAAAAAATTTCAATCGTGGTGTAAAAGGGAAGTCGTGCCACTACTCTGGAACAGGGGGCCCTGATAAAACTCCCCCCACGGATTTTCTATGAATTCATACGCCACTTGCTGCACCCTCCAAGGAGAGACCGTTAGAAACGAAGGGGCACTGCCCTAAGATGAGCACTTCTGTGCTGTCGTTTTATCCATCAGTGGGGGTCTCCGCACCCGCACCCCCACCAGTCAAAACTTCGAACCTGTCACTATGAAATGTCAAGTTTTTTAAAATTCATAGGCACCCTTTACTATACCCAAACCTGTTTTAAGATGTTTCGCACATTTGTTCTGCATGTACTGCATGTAGTTGTATGGATTCCTGTACCACAGTTCCATAGAAATCCGGAGATAAAGCACAAAGAGGATAACTTTACTTATTTTTATCCGACAGTCCGAGACCTGCAGTATAAGCGTTCCAGAGCTGGAGTTTGAGTTGGGGATGGGAGCTCTGGGAGGGAAGTTTACCACTGTCGAGGGACTCTTGAAGGACATCCGAGAACTGGTAATGGATGAGTCTATCTGTAATAGTGTACGGTTTCCATTCATATGTGAGATCTGGAATTTATATGAAATAGGATCTTGAAAAAAAAAATGTATTTTCTTCCAAAAACAGTGCCTCATCTTCCACAGGTTGTTTGTGGTATTGCAGCTTAATCCCATTCAGTGGAGCTGAGCTACAATACCAGAAACAACACGTGAGCGGGCATGGTGCTATTTATGTAAGAAAGCAGCCAGTTAAGGGTCCATTCACACGTCCGTGTGTGTTTTGCGGATCCGCAAAACACGGACATAGGTGATGTGCGTTCTGCAATTTGCGGACCGCACATCGCCGGCACTACCTCGAAAATGCCTTTTCTTGTCCGCAATTGCGGACAAGAATAGGACATGTTCTATTTTTTTCGGGAACACGATTGCGGACCCGGAAGTGCGGATCCGCAATTGCGGACCCGGGCGGGACATCGTCTGTCCCCATTGAAATTAATAGGTCCGCAATTCCGTTCCGCAAGATGCGGAACAGAATTGCGGACGTGTTAATGGACCCTAAAGGTGTTATCCAAGAGTTAAAAAGACCTTTAGAGAGTGGCCAACCCATGGTGGGGTTCGTACTTACCTAGTCCCTGCCGCTTCGTTCTGGCTCCATTGCTCCACGGCCGCCTCTGCAGCTCTGCAATGCTCCTGCATCAACATTTTTTTGATTGGTGACATGTGACCGCTGCAGCCAATCACTGGCCGCAGCGGTGACCCATGCGTCAGGTGTCACAGCCATTGATAGGTGTCAGATGTCCGCAGCAGGCTATCAACCGGACTTGCTGCAGAGATGGCCCTGGAGCAATAGAGCGGATACCCAGCGGCACGAACCAGGTAAGTATGGACCCCATCATGGGTTGGCCACTGAGGTTTTTTTTAATTTTTGAATCGCTATATGATGTAAAGGTACTTGAGTCACTACACTGGTCCGTGTTCACACAGTTTAGCTGGATTTTTGAAGGGGCTGTTTATTCTGTTGGGTTGGGATTTCACTCCGTAATACCCTTGTAAAACCGGTGTAAAAGCAGACGCGGGTGATTTAAAATAATCCGAAAATATTCTTAGGTCCGTTTCCGAACAACCTGCCGGATCCGTCGCTGCTGTCCGCTGCCGGAATTCCGTCTGTCCGCATCCATTATAATGGCGCAGTGGTATTTGTCCGGCCGCTTCTTGGCATATTTTCCGTGTTGCGGTTGGATCTCCGCCAGTTCCCACTATAGTGAATAAGGCTGAACGGAATTCCGTCAGTGACTGATCCAGCAGGCTGTTCCCGGCCAGAACAGCCTGCCGGATCTGCTTAATGCAGATGTAAAACAGACCTTGGCCATATTCCGAGTAGGGTCCTAGCAGCCATGTAGAAGGCTTTATATTAGTTTGCAGCCTCTGACTTTGCTCGTGTTCTCCTTTTACAGGTGGTTGACAAAAATCCCTTCACTCTTGGTGACAGCACTACGTCAGACAGGAAGGAGAAACTGCAGGAATTTGGTAAAAAAATTGACCAGGTAAATAAGTACTGATCATTTAAACGCAGATTTACTGATCCTATAGATGGCATAAGCTTAGGCCGGCGGTCTAGACCTGCACCGGATTTATCACAGGGCTCAGGCTAGTATTGAGCGAAGCGAGCTTCGGATGCTACATCTGAAGACGCTTTGTTCAAAACTTCGGATTAATATTGTACGGAGATCCGTCTCCGTACAGTATGAGAATGTATGGGCTCTGATGAGCCGAAGTAAGGTATTCGCAAAGTCGTGCGTGACTTTGTTGAGTTACTTTGGTAGTTGATTTTTAAAGTGGAAAATCAGTTTAAAACCTGGAACGAAACTCAGGTTCAGTCTCATGTTTTAATGCGGTTTTCCACTTTAAAAATCAACTGCCGATGTTATTCAACAAAGTCACGCACGACTCTACGAATAACTTACTTCGACTTATCAGAGCCCATACATTTTAATATTCAACACTAATAGATACGTTTTCTGACTCTATAAATACAATAACCTAGTACACACTTTCCCATAAAATCAGTAGTCTTTATTCAAACCATTTAAAATATATAAACATTCCGATATATTCGGGGAAACCGGTAAAAATTCACGCCAGATGCTTCCTGCTCAAATTTCAACAATACTAATAAGGGGAGGTATGGCATATACTGAACTACATGAATCATTGGCTGGTTAAAACTGAAGCCATTTACCACTTGCTACCGCATAGTACGCATCTTAAGGACTCCATTTCTAGGCTCCCGACTATATACACCACCACATAATCGACATGCACATACCTAATGCCACAGATGATAAAGATCGAGACAGGACTGGCGCACCCCTCGACACGCGTTTCGCGTCAGCTTCTTCAGGAGGAGAGGACTCTATACCAACTATTAGTTAGCTTTCTAATGTTTCATATTACACCACACCCCTTCCCAGTTAAGTCTCACCCCTTCCCACTGAGCCCACCTCCTTGTCAGGCAAGTCGGAAAAACATTTAGAGACCCTAGTTGTGCTCCAGTTTTGAGAGAGATTCTAGGCGCCGACACATTAGTAAATCTTGGCCTTTGTGGTTTTTTGGGGGGTTTTTTTCGCCAGTTTTCCCTGTCAGGTGATGGAAGACCCATGTTGCAGTCCACTCTGGGGACCTTGAAAGGTCTGCTCAGTACACCCCAAGTGCTTCCCTTCATCCGTTTCAATACTGTACGGAGCGAGCGCTCCGTACAGTATTAGAATGTATTGGCTCCGATGAGCCGACGTTATTACTTCGCAAAGTCTCGCAAGATTTCGTGTAATAACTTCGGAAATTAATTTCTACTGTAAAAAACCTTTGTATCGAACTCGGGTTCGGTTCCTAGTGATACCTTGGAGCTGAACCAGAGTTCAATACAAAGGTTTTTTTACAGTAGAAATTAATTTCTGAAGTTATTACCCGAAGCCTTCATTTGAGCCAATACATTCGAATACTCCCGCTCCATACAGTATTGAAACAAAGTTTTATGCGAATCGACTTTGGATGAAGCAAAAGAATGTGGATGATGTAATATAACTTTTATCAATTGCATTTTACTCATTTTGGGCTAAACATAGTTTTTTCTATAGTTTTATTAAACATTTTCGTCAGTTTTTGTGATACATACAGTTAAAAATCAGTCTATATGCAGACTGTCCCTCCTGAGTTCCATCAGCTGATGGCTCATGTGAAGCCTGACCTCATTCAAGCCATATTGTTGGTGTTAAGCTATGAGTGTTTGAGGTCAGGAAATGAGAGCAAAGGCTTCACATGAGCCGTCAGCTGATGGAACTCAGGAGTGATAGTCTGCATATAGACCGATTTTTTATTTTAACCTCATGTATCGTAAAAACTGCTGGTCGAAGAGGCCGTGGCTTCCTCACAGCTCATCATGCACAGTGTATACACTGTATAGCGGCTGTACTTGGTATTGCAGCCCAGACCCATTCACCTGAATGGGACTGAGCTGCACCTAGGTCATGTGACCGACGAATGTGACGTCACTGGCCTAGGAAGGGGCTGCAACGCCTCTTCAAACAGCTGATCACCGAGGGCACCATAAGTCAGACTCCTGCTGATGAGATATCAATGATCTATCCTGATGATGATTTTTTTTTTTTTTTATCAAAGTGGTTTAGGATAAAATATATTTCCTTTGCATACTGTACATTACATACAGGCAAAAAACCTTTAAATGCAGAAGCCTCTAAGAGCAACGAGGGCGTTGCCATTACACCTAGAGGCTCTGCTCTCTCTGCCGCGTCCTCTGCACTTTGACAGGACCAGGCAGTGAAAACATCATCACACCTGGCCCTGACTTCTTATAAAGTGCAGAGGACATGGCAGTTACAAAGAGAGCAGATCCTCTAGGTGTAATGATAACGCCCCCGTTGCTCCTAGAGGCTCATTTGCATATATTAAAACATCATGTTTCTCAGTAATGTGGGCACATATGAACATGGGACCAACACAGATGCCTTCAGCTGCCGAGTGCACGTTACAGGTCAGACAGTGTCATAGGGACAAAACTGCTTATTAGACTTTAGAATTCCTTATCTTTTTTTATCTTTTTCCCCTGCAGATCTTAGAGGGACAGATGAAAGCTCATTTTGTTCTGGACGATCCAGCAGGAAACAGCTATCTCCAGGTATCCCCCATGTTCCCAAGTGTAAAAAGCCACGTATCTTGGCACTGCTGCCTGTATCTCACCCACATCCTGATCGTTTTCCGCAGAATGTTTATGCACCAGAGGAGGATCCTGAAATGAAGGTGGAGAAGTACGAGCGATCGTATGAACAGAATGAGGACCTGGGACTCAATGACATGAAAACGGAGGGTTACGAAGAACAGACGTCGGCTAGCTGTTAGCAGTCTGATCCCAGCTCCGCTTTAAAAGGTCATTAATGCTTCCTATGATCCGCTCCTATGGCAAAGGTCCAACAACCACCTCGCCTGGTGCCGGATGTGACGAGGAACAGCATGAATCTGAGAGCTATTGGCACCCACTGTAGTATTATCCTGTGCATCCACTAAAGAGTTCCCCGGATGTGGGCGCGTTTTTTTTCCTGAGCTTTTTCATATATATATTTTTTTTAAACTTTAGACGGAAATCGTGGACTTGAAATCTTAGATACCCAGGACGCTGGGAGAGGTTCATTTGGCAGAATACCAGTATTTTAAGTTAATGGATAAACCGATAAATATATGGCTGCATTTTTTTTTTCCTTTTTAAATTTTTTTTTTTTTTAAATCCATACATCAGAAAATTCTTGTAATGTGAGAATAAGGGTCCATTCACAAGTCCGTGGTGTGTTGCGGTTCCGCAACACACCCGGCCGCACCCCCATAGAAATGCCTATTCTTGTCCGCAAGCTGCGGACAAGAATAGGACATGTTCTATCTTTTGCGGAGCCGCGGACCGGCACATAGTGTGCTCTCTGCTGCACGTCTGGCCCTATAGACAATGAATAGGTCCGCACCCGTTCCGCAGAATTGCGGAACGGATGCGGACCCATTTGCGGACGTGGGGACCTAACTGGAGCAGATTAATGGTGTAGAGACAAGAATGTGTAAACCGAAAGGGGGGAAATAACAATCTGGGCAGGAACATTCTTAAAGGGGTTGTCTCATCAAAGGTTCTGACACCACTGTCCAACAGCTGTTTTAAAAGGGTTGTCCAAGATCTAAAAATTTCAGTGGTGGCTGGATATGGGCTGAAAAAAAAAAAAAAAAAACATTGCTGCACCTCCTGTTCCCACCACACTGACAGATTGGCATGTCCGCTACATTCACCTCATTGCTTCCAGCCAGTCAATGGCCTCAGCAGTCCCATGCTTTTCCTGCATACGTCACAGCTAAAGCCATGGATTGGTCGGCTGCAGGGACGTGCATGTAGACGGCGTGTCACACTTTCGGTGGGGACAGGAGGCACAGCGCTAGAACCAGACGAGGTGAGTATTCAGGGGCGGACTGGCCATAGACCCTACAGGGAAATTTCCTGGAGGGGAGATGCTCTGGAGGATGCCCAAGCCCTCCCCATGGCCACCAGCCAGGTACATAGCGATCTAATGCTCTCAGCAATAATTACTGTAGGAGCTTCAGGGCCACAGGTGCCCTCCTGAATTCACCTACATCGCCCTCCTAATGACAGTGATTCAGGTGAATGCTGCGAGGAGACAGCGGTATTTTGTGCTGCTCTGTGGTATTTGGTTCTGCAGGGGTGGTATTTTGTAGCTGGCCCCACCTACTCATGATGTCCCACCTTCTATTAATTTGACCCGGCAACAATATGGGGCCGCTATTAGTTTATTTTTATTTTATTTTTTTCCCCAGGGCCTCTAAGTATTTTTTTTTTTCATCCTCGGGCACCAGTAAAGATTTTTAGATCTCGGAAACACCTTTAACATGATTGCAAGAACAAAGCGGCATTGGCGATTGGAAAGCGCAGCACCCCTTTACATTTTGCTAGGTCCACAAGGCTTTTTCCGAGGCTAAAAACTGTAGGGGGGTCACATAGGTCATAGGTATGTGACTGTGACTCTAACAGCAGTGGGTGCTGGGACTGTCTATTAGACTGCGTGCACAAACCACGAATTGTGGTCCGTGATGGATGCATTTCCCGGACTGACTATAGCTCGGCTGACCCGAACTCGCTGCTTTATCTAATAATGGGACAAGGAGACCCATGACCGGAACTTACAGCATCAGAAATCGCTGCAGCCACTGCCTTCAGTTCCACCGAGCTGCGGTCGTCACCCCCTTGTCATCCTGTAACATGATGGCATTTTTGCTTAGTATTTGCCCTCACTTTATGAACTTCCGACTTCTGGGAGGGGGCTGCAGCTCTGGTTCACCACTGCACTCCTCGTTCTCCCGGCACGGTCTCTCTTTCTGGCACCCAACTTTGCAGAGAACTGCAGCTATTCCCATTCAGTTGAATGCAGCCGAGCTGCACTTCCCTGCACAGCAGGTGGCTGTGGAGAAGTGGTCAGGGGGACGCGGCGCTGCGCCAGTTCTGCAGCTCCTTGTATCTGACGACTGGTCAGAACCCTACTGAAGGGATGGAATATCCTAGCACTACGCCAGGGCTGACCAACCTGCGGCTCTCCAGCTGTTATAAAACTACAATTCCCACCATGCCCTGCTGTAGGCTGTCTGGGTATGCTGGGAGTTGTAGTTTTGCAACAGCTGGAGAGCTGCAGGTTGGCCCGCCCTGCACTACGCCATCACTTTATAGGACGGGATTCCCCTTTAAGCATCCTTCACACAGCATTTGGGGAAGCTGCACTTTTCCTTCTGCCAATCGGCCGAGGATAGAGTAGGAAAGACCCCTGTCAAATTCTGCCGCTTCCCAGATTACTATTGGTTCTTATGTTTTTGTTGCGTTTGTTTAGTAGGATCTTTAGATGATCCTTGTCGCATGGAAAGCAGATATCGGCAAGATCTGGAAGAGATCAAAAAAATGTCTCCCTGAAAAGAGACATTAAAGCTTTATTTAATGCGTGTAGTTCAGGGTCCTGCCCCGGAAGATGGATTTATTACTGCCACGGTGTTTAATGCTTGGAGGTCATTTTTCAGTAAAGAGGGGAAAATGTAATAACTTTGTTTTGGAATAAAATGGAATTTTGTTTCTATGTTTAAGACTCGGGCGTGACCTTTCTGTGCTGGGTTTGGGCCAATATTCTTATTTCCTGTGGATAACACTTTGTATTGGATTTTTTGGTTTTCCAACAGGTAACCAAGGCCACTTGAATGCGGTGCGGATTACGTGCGTTTTTTTTCCATGTGGATTCTCGTGTGAAAAAAATGCAGCGTCACACCGTATCAGCAAAGTGTATGAGATTAGACAGATGTCATGTACACTTTGCTTTTTTTCGGAGGCCTGTTTCACACTGGCGTTACTAGTTCTGGCAGGGGAACGGCCTACATGGGACTACCGTGTACAGCCATGCGCTGCCTGAAGTCCGCCCGCCCCATTCTCTATAACGGGGATCTGCGGATATCCGGCCGCAGCCCGGCTAACACCAGTGTGGAAACTGACAAACTGTCAATTGTTTGTGCAGTATTTGTCGCAGATTTCTCCCTTTTCACTGGAAGGTTGAGATCTGCGGAAAAGCCACATCCAATCTGCACCAAAAACCGTACATAAACGTATACAAAACCGCACGGATCCTCCACGCGTTGACCTGCGCCCGTGTGCAGGTACCCGAAAATCAGCGATGCAACCGTGGCAAAATCTGCCTGAGTTTTACGTGCGGATTGCAGCTTTTGCAAAGGGTTAAATCTGCAGTAGAAATCCATGGAATAAATGCAAACTTCGCACCATGGGTTGCCTTATGCTGCATATTATTTGTGCATCGTGCGGATGCCACTGGGTAAAATCTCCACGTTCCTGGTACTGTCATACCGTGCAGATTTTCTGTGTGTAGTTCTGCAGAATAAAAATCTGCTGTGTGGGAACATAACCTATATAAAGGTGGTCCCTACAGACCCCTCAGCGTGGCCAGACCTGTGGCGGTAATCGTACATACCTCAACCCTGCTGCTGGGTTCTGGCTCCATTGCTGCCCTGCAGGTCCCTGGTCACGTGACTGCTGCAGCCAATGACTGGCCGCAATGGTGACATGACACATGGGGTACGTCCACTCAGGACAGATATGCTTTGGATCCACTGCTGCCACCGGCTTGTAGCAGTTTTGTACAGAACCTGCAAAATAAATGAGATTTTAGGAACTGTCATCCACGCTGCAGAAAAAACAACTCTGCATATACAAAACCTGCAACGTATCAAACTATGCAGCGGATTTCCACTGTGTATACTGAAGGGTTAATTCCGCTGCAACAAATCCAGTTCCTGTGAAAATTCTGCCATGGGTGACCACCCTTTAAGGAGTTGTCCAGGATCTTATTAGTGATAGACTATCCTCAGGATAGATCTGATTGGTGGGGGTCTGACACCCCACGCTCCCACCGAGCTGGAATTACACCTCTCCGTCCGTTGTGCAGCGCTGCAGTAATCCGCCCCGGCCACTGCACATCAGACAGAGCCGGGTAGTTCTGGTGCTGGAGCTGATGGGTTGGGCTGCGTGGTGTCGCACGCCTGCCGATCAGATTTTTATGGCCTATCGCGTTCATATAGAATCGGAGGCATACCCTTCTGTGATTGCACAGAACCAGAATACAGGCGTACACGAGACCTCATCCTCCCCCATGCTTTACACTGCAGCTCAGTGTGCGCTCCAGCATACAGACCCAAAATATATTTAAATAAAAACCCTGTAGTAAAACTACTACTCTCACCATCCTGCAGGTGTCAGAGCACACTAGCGAGTTGTAGTACAGTCCATTAGGCTGTGGTCAGCCCCCTCCTCTGTATTCATCCACTCCTAAGGATACAGTGACTATCTTGTACTGGAAGCATTGGGAACTACATGCCAGCCCGGGCTGTACCACCTGTTCTGAGAAAAACCTTACCTTGAAAAAAAATAAAAACTTACCCCACGTGGCTCTTGGGGGTGTGTCGGGGGGGGGGGGTGCGCCTCCGCGCTTGCGCAGTACAACGGGCGAGCATCACAGGAGCCGCCTGTCACCCCTCCGCCTTCTAATGGAACAGTCCTCCGCACAGATCCGACGCTGTGACGCCATCGCTTCCCATAGCACGCGCATGGACACTTGCTCTACCGGAAATTCAGATATTTTTTTTCCCATTACTAACCCGGAAGTGGTTGTAAACTTGAACTTCCGCCACTGGTAACATGGCTGCGCCCGCAAGTGCGGCGCAGGGTATCTCTAAAGCCGAATACTTGAAGCGCTATCTGGATCCAGACAGTGTAGACGATGGACCTACCAAGAAGAAGAAAAAGAGGAAGAAGAGGCTGGAGGGGAAGGGGTAAGACGGGGGGGAGCTCGGCCCCCAGTGATGGAGCTGGACATTGTGCGGCACGGGTTGTACCATAAGTCCCAGCAGACACATAGTTCAGTGCCAGCCCGACCTTGCCTCACCTGAAGCTGCCATGTCATGTATCGCCATATGTGAGGGCGCCCCCTATCTTCTGACGTGTCAGGGACCCCCCAAATGATTGCTGGAATTTTGAACCTATAATTTTAAGGGGTTGTCCAGTTTCAGGATGACCCTTCAGTTCAACCTGCTGTAAAGAACAGGTAAGTACTTATCTGCCAGGTCCTGCGCCGCTGCTGTGCCTCTCCTGGCTGGGCTCTGTTTACCTAGCAGAGCAGTCACCTCCACAACAGATGACCTTCGGGTGCACCGCTGAGGCCAGTGATTGGCTGCAGCAGTCACATGATGATGACGCGACACCAGGTAAATAGAAGTCTGGTGGGAGAATCGGAGCGTCAGATCCTGCAGATAAGTATCTGGAAGGTCGTCCAGATTCATTCTGAAACCGGACAGCGGCAAGGGCTTATGCAAACTGCATCCAAAAAAACGTGCACTCTGCGACTTGCATCCAGCCGCTTTTATGGCGCTGTGTGGCTGCAGTTTAGGACTTACCGCACGCATTGGACTAGAAACACATTTCAGCAGGTGTGGATTTGTTTCACAGCTTTCTTGCCGCAGTTGCTTCATGCCGGGTGTTGTAACGTGTCCACACTCACAGTCGTTACTTGCAGTGTCCATTGTGGTCTTTGTCACGTGACCAAAGTCGGATGATACCAATCACTTACAAAAGCTTCATGATTCAATTATCCGAAACGAGTGGGAGTTAATCTCTTCTGCCCATTTTGCTGGATGTGTTGTACTAAACTTAAATGTCACAAATCCGCACCGCCGCCGTTTTGATGCCTCTCTGGTCCCCACTGATCTCTACTTCCCAGTGCCTCCTGCCATGCAGTAACTGGTCACCACTGCAGACAGGGACTGGCTGAGCCGGCCGTTCCTGTGTGTCAACAGGCACCAGGTACACTAGTGGACGATCTATCCCCAGGTGATTAATTGTGAGGGGGTCTGACTGCTGGGACCCCCAGTTACCCCAGGAATGAGCCCGTTCCCCCTGACTGGAGCAGTTGTGCACGTCAGTCCGTCACTCTATAATTTATAATAAAATGGCAGGAGCTACAACATGTGCAGTACCACTCCATTCAGAGAGGGGGCCCAGTGGCCGAATCCTTCTTGATTTGGGGTGTATGTCCTGTCCTGTGTTCTATGCGATAACCCCTCACATGCTAGAACCACCTAAGGCCTGTTTTACACTTGCGTTGTTGTTTTCCGGTATTGAGATCCGACAGAGGATATCAATCCCGAAAAAAGAAACAAAAAAAACGTTTCTGTATTGTCCCCTTGCATTCTGAATGGAAAGAGATCCGTTCGGGACGTCTTCCGTTCCGGCAGCATTCAGTTTTGTGACCGGAAACAAAAGCACTGCAAGCTGCGGTACTGTGTCTGGTCATAACAGACAGAACAAACCGGTCACTAAAGGCAATCTATGTCAATGGTGACTGATCCGTGTTTTTTTTTTTTTTTTTGTTTTTAGGAGTGGTAAAACCTGATCTGTCACCCATTGACTTTCAATTTATTTAGTGACGGATCCGTTTTTTTTCCACTTTGATTTCACACAACCGCATCCTAACGGAAAAGATGCCTCCTGATGTGCAAAGTCAAAATGGATCCGTTTAATTCCAGTATTGAGACCCTCTCCCGGATCTAACAACGCAGGCGTGAAAAAGCCCTAAGGGGATATAAGGAAACAGCAATGTAGTTGCATTTGGTGATGGGTTTTTATGGCTGGCCCCAGGACTGTCGTGTGTAAAGTGCAGTATGAAAGACTTTTTTAAAGGGTTTGTCCATCTGAATTTATATTTTTTTTATTAACCGGCTAAGAGCAGTGTAAAATATTAATGAAAATCGTACAAAATGGCCGCTGTCACCAGACTCCGTCACTCAGTCTCTTCCATTCAAACCACTGCACCTGCGCTAGACACCCAACAGTCCAAGCGCAGATGACAGTGATGTGCCTGGTCACATGACCCTCCATCAGCTGCCATTTTATGGACAGGACCTCCATGTGGACAATACAAAAGACTTGGCCAACAAGGCGGCGTCACTTCCGAAATATAGAAAACAAAGGCAAATTTCAGCAAAGGCTGTATTAGCAAGGGCCATACAAACATATTGGTCAACAGTAACTGGAAATGGCCAACCCCTTTAATAATCGCCCACCGCCATTCCTGTTCTGATGCTGAAAATTGGAATATGTAGTCTGATTGCTCCTAAGAGCTGAAACCTGGGAGCCTGAGCAGAATAGATGGGTGTGCAACGCAGGATTGGGCTCATTGTATGGATGTGTGGTTGTCAGCGAGTGCATGTATCCATACTGCAGGGTTCCCCATACTCAATGGGGGGGATTTATCAAACCGTTGTAGAGGAAAACTGGCTTAGTTGCCCATAGCAACCAATCAGATTCCACCTTTCATTTTTCAGAGCTCCTTTGGAAAATGAAAGATGGAATTTGATTGGTTGCTATGGGCAACTAAGCCAGTTTTCCTTTAAACCAGTTTGAAAAATGTCCCCCAATGTGCTTCAGGACCCCTCACAGCTGAGTACTATTTTTAACCCTAGGGGACAAGGGCTAGACAGTTCTCAGTGCATCAAGTCATTTTTATTTTCAGGAATCTTACTTTTTGGATGCCAGAATAATACTTTTATTGATAGAAGTTCTTCTCACTAAGATATGCCATATCTTTATGGTCGGTGGGGGTCTGACTTCTGTTGGCACCAGTCATCCAGAATGAAGTCGCCACATGCACTGTATCCCCTCCGCTGTTCTCCTTGCACAGTGGCGTCTCAGGACCCCTCTGTGCATGAGAACTGGACACCAGCTCCATTCAAGTAATTCTGAAAGGATCTGATCATAAAGTGATGGCATTTCCTAGTAGTTGGCTACCGCTTTACCTGATGGTTATGCCCCTTTAAATCAGTCTGCCATCATTTGTCCAGATCTGCCGCGCTTAATGCTGCTTCTCTGTGTTTAGGATGCGGATAGTTGATGATGACGCAGAAGACTGGAAGAAGAACCCAATAAAAAAGGAAGAACCGGTGGAAGGGGAGGATGACCAGCCGGTGGTGAGTGCCCAGCCATGATGGAGTGCCACTTCTCCACCCAGAGGAAACAACCTTATACAGCGTTAGGATATGGTGCCATTTAACCTGAGTGGAAGACGGAACCAAGTTTCGGGTCTTCCTCCTGTTAGCTGGTAGAGCTTGTTTACCTCACTGGACACACTAAGGGCCCTTTCACACGAGCGAGTTTTCCGCGCGGGTGCAATGCATGACGTAAACGCATAGAACCCGCACTGAATCCGGACACATTCATTTCAATGGGACTGTGTACATGAGCC
The DNA here is from genome assembly GCA_033119425.1 of Bufotes viridis. NCBI lineage: Eukaryota > Metazoa > Chordata > Amphibia > Anura > Bufonidae > Bufotes > Bufotes viridis. Next base: position 554,782,374 of record CM065590.1, on the reverse strand, counting down.
TTCTGCGTTGCGTGAAAATCACAGCTTGCTCTATATTCTGCGTTTTTCACGCAGCTCTGGCCCCATAGAAGTGAATAGGGCTGCATGAAAAACGCATTGCATCCGGAAGCAAGTGCGGATGTGATGCGTTTTTCACTGATGGTTGCTAAGAAATGTTGTTTGTAAACCTTCAGTTTTTTATCACGCGCGTGAAAAACGCATCAAAACGCATTGCACCCGCGCGGAAAAAACTGAACAACTGAACGCAATCGCAGAAAAAACTGACTGAACCTGCTTGCAAAATGGTGAGAGTTTCACTGAACGCATCCGGAGCCAATCCGTCACGCTCGTGTTCAGTACTAGATCTAAACTCTCGATAAACAAATCCATAGGATACTGATCTTGTTTTGGTGCATCACAGACATTATAAAGGGTACCTATCATTTTAACAAATTTCAGAATCAAAACGTTTGGTTTGTGGGGTTCGAGGTGCTGAGACCTCCCCATCAATTAAAATGAAGGGCCAAAATCAGTCAGCAGAGTGCAGTGTCGTCTCAGTTTTGATTTTCCATCATCGGCTCTTCTTGAAGAACAGAGAGCGTGGTGTAGGGATTCTTAGGTGAACAGCTTGGCTGACTACCTCTGCCTCTTCATTTTAGCAGTCAGTGGGGGTCTTAAAGGCTATATACATCTTTGGAGGCAAATATTTTTTTATTTTTTTTTCATTTTACTCATTTTAGGCTAAAATCATTTTTTCAATTAGTCTTTATTAAAAATATTGAGCTGTTTTGTCTCAAAGGGTTAGCTGTAGGTCTAGCTGTGTGAATTGTACTTTTTACTTTCACTTGGTCATCTCATAACCCTTACACAGTTGTGTTCAAAATTATTCAGCCCCCAATGCTGTAAAGGGTTTTAGGGAATTTAGTGTACATTTGTAATTGTGTTCAGAATGAAATCTTACAAGGACTTTTTAAAGAACCAAATGCAACTAAAATGACATTTATTGTTTTTTTAATACAGTATTAAATGTTTTTTTTGTGATTTCTTCATTGACACAATTATTCAACCCCTTAAAGACGACCACTCTTAAGAACAGAGGTTCATTCAAGTGTTTTCGATCAGGTATTGAAAACCCCTGTGGATGTCAAGGAGCCGCAATCAAGCATAATAAGCACCAATTCGGCAGATGTAAAATGACTGTGATACTCAGCTCCTTCTAGACATTTAGGGTACGTTCACACGACGACAATTGTCGCGCGACAATTTGGGAACCACTACACTGCAACACTTGTAGCGCGACATTGATGTCACATTAATGTCGCGCGACAATTTTTATAATGGGAGTCTATGGTGGTGTCGCACGTGCAACATGCGACATGTTGCGACTGCGACACAACAGTCGCAAAAAATCCATCCCGGATGGATTTTCTCCGACTGTCGTGTCGCAGTCGCAGCATGTCGCATGTCGCACTGCGACACCATAGACTCCCATTATAAAAATTGTCGCAGCGACAATAGTGCGACTTTTTGTCGCGCGAACGTACTCTTAGGCTACGTTCACACGACGACATTGTCGCGCGACAAAAGTCGCACTATTGTCGCGCGACAATTTTTATAATGGGAGTCTATTGTGTCGCATTGCGACATACCTGCGACTCGCGACACGACAGTTGGAAAAAATCCACCCCGGATGGGTTTTTCTGCAACTGTCGTGTCGCAGTCGCAGCATGTCGCAATGCGACACCATAGACTCCCATTATAAAAATTGTCGCGCGACAATAGTGCGACTTTTTGTCGCGCGACAAATGTTGCAGTGAAGTTGTGCCCTATTTGTCGCGCGACAATTGTCGTCGTGTGAACGTAGCCTTACTGGTGTGTTTACAGACATGGTGAAGTGAAGAGAATGGTCCAGGAAGACAAGAGAAGAGGTGATTTCTCTTCACAGGAAGGGCAATGGCTATAAGAAGATTGCAAAGATGTTAAACATACCAAGAGACACCATAGGAAGCATCATTCGCAAATTCAAGGCAAAGGGCACTGTTGAAACGCTACCTGGTCGTGGCAGAAAGAAGATGCTGACTTCGACTGCTGTGTGCTACCTGAAGCGCAAAGTGGAGAAAAGTCCCCGTGTGACTGCTGAGGAACTGAAAAAAGATTTGTCAGATGCGGGTACTGAAGTTTCAGCTCAGACAATAAGGCGCACACTGCGTAATGAAGGCCTCCATGCCAGAACTCCCAGGCGCACCCTTGCTGTCTCCAAAGAATAAGAAGAGTCGACTGCAGTATGCCAAAAGTCATGTGGACAAACCACAAAAGTTTTGGGATAGTGTTCTGTGGACTGATGAAACAAAATTAGAACTGTTTGGGCCCATGGATCAATGCTATGTTTGGAGGAGGAAGAACAAGGCCTATGAAGAAAAGAACACCTTGCCTACTGTGAAGCATGGCGGGGGGTCAATCATGCTTTGGGGCTGTTTTGCTTCTACAGATACAGGGAAGCTTCAGCGTGTGCAAGGTACCATGAATTCTCTTCAGTACCAGGAGATATTGGATGAAAATGTGATGCAGTCCGTCACAAACCTGAGGCTTGGGAGACGTTGGACCTTTCAACAGGACAATGATCCCAAGCATACCTCCAAGTCCACTAGAGCATGGTTGCAGATTAAAGGCTGGAACATTTTGAAGTGGCCATCGCAGTCACCAGACTTAAATCCTATTGAGACCCTCTGGTGGGACCTACAGAAAGCAGTTGCAGCGCGCAAGCCTAAGAAAGTGACTGAACTGGAGGCTTTTGCCCATGAAGAATGGGCGAAGATACCCGTAGATCGCTGCAAGACACTTGTGTCAAGCTATGCTTCACGTTTAAAAGCTGTTATAACTGGAAAAGGATGTTGTACTAAGTACTAAGATTGAATGTCACTTGGGGGTTGAATAAAACTGATAATGATGTGAGCACAGAAAAGACATTTGTGGTTATTTCATTATCAATGTTATGTTATATTTGTCTGACTTACAAGTGCCTCTTTGATTTAATTGTAAACAAGATGACTGAAATGATCAAAATCAATGTCAAACTGGCCAAAACACTCAATTTCAGTGGAGGTTGAATCATTTTGAACACAACTGTATCTAAATTACTGAGAGGTCATAAACACCTATTTAAGCCACATTCTTATCAGTAAGATAAGATCTGAGCTATATTAAGTGTTTAGGAGGTCAGAGAACCGAGGTAAGGAGCCCGTCAGCTCCTGGTCTGAAGGAAAAGACAAAAAATCGAAAGGGTGCTACTCGAAGCTCGGTTTTCCTTCCTTAGAGGGATATCTGGCTTTCATTGTGTTATAGACCCAATACTGGGGCTCCACATTTATTTTGCATATCGCTTTTCCCAGGGAGCTTTGCACTTTGGATTGCTGTGTTGAGACTCTTAACTGAGGCTCCGCTGTGTTTTCTGTAGGTGGTCTCCCTGAGATCAGCTATTGTTTTGTTTTAGGAATTCGGCTAGATTGCTTACCCCAAAAATCCTACCTCCTGGAGGGGAAGTGCCTTTCAGAACAGCAAAGGATAAAGGAATTCAGCAAAACCAGACAGATGCCAGTCCACAGGGTTGGGGGGCTCACTCAGTTTTGGGGTTTTCTCAAAGTCAGTGGTGAGTGTTACAAGGCCAACAGTCCCAGAATTAGACAGAGCGGAGGTTGATTATATTGTGTTTTAAAAGAACACCTTCCCTCCCTAATATACCGACATATCAGGATTCTGTCAGACAGTGCGACAGCGGTAGCCTATGCCAACAGGCGGGGGGGGGGGGGTGACAAGATCACCTCAGTTACTGGGTCTGACATTCGAGATAAGGGAGAGGGCTTGCTCTTTCAGCGGTGCACCTAAAAGGCTCAGAAAACTGTCAAGCAGACTTCCTAAAAAGGCACAAGATGAGTCAGGGGGAATGGTGCCTTTGTCAGGTAGTATTCAGCCAGAGTCTATGGGGAACTTCAGCAATAGACTTTTTTGCTTCCAGAAAAAAACCGGAAGTGCAGGAGTTTTTTTTTTTTCTCTCAGCCCACGGGATCAGTTCCAGGGGATAGATGCACTGTCTCAACCTTGGGGCAAGGATCTGGTTTACGCATTTCCGCCTCTGTCTATTACCCAGGGTAATCCATAAAATCAGTAGGGAGGAGGCAACGGTAATTCTAATAGATCGCTATTGGGCGAAAAGAGTATGATTTACTTGGTTAAGGAAGCTGTCTCTTTCAGATCCCTGGGTACTTCCAGAGAGGGAGGATTTGTTGTTCCAGGGGCCCCTTCATCTTCCCTAAATAGGGAAATTACATTCAGCCGCCTGGATATTGAGAGGGAATTCCTTAAGTCCAGGGGTTTGTCAGAGCAGGTAGTAGAAACTCTTTTAGCCAGCAGGAAAATGGTCACTTCTGATATTTATATGAGAATCTGGAAAACCTTTATTCTCTTTGCTGGGTCGGATCTGGATCTGTCATCTCCTCCAGATATTCCATTAATTTTAAATTTTCTGCAGGAAGGGCTCAAGGGTTTCAGCCCTTGGTGCTCTGTTTGACTCAGGTTTGGAAGCTCATCCCTGGATTAAAAGGTTCATAAAAGCATCTACCAGGCTAAATCCTTCTATTAAACCCAGCTCATCACCCTGGGATTTAAATGTCGTTCTTTCTATGCTAACCCAAAGTCCGTTTGAACCTATAGATTCAATTTCTATGAAAATGTTGTCCTACAAGACAGTATTCCTGGTGGCCATCGCGTCAGCCAGACAGGTGGGGTAGATTTCAGCCTTGCCTCGGTTTTGGAAGACAGGATTGTATTTAGATCGGATCCTGCCTTTCTTCCAAAGGTGGTCTCCAATTTTCATAGATGTCAGGAAATCATTTTGCCCTCCTCCTGCCAAAATCCCAAAAATGAAGGGGAGGAAAAATTCCATACACTAGATGTAAGGAGAAGTGTATGTAGGTACCAAGGAATGGAGGAAAGCGACTCAGTTTATTCAACTTCAGGGTCCAAACAGGGGTCTAAAATTTACAAGTCATACTATAACTAGATGGATAATGAGAAAAGGGTTAATTACTCTTACCGGTAATTGGATTTTCCAATAGCCTCCCCAACGGCAGTTAACTGGAGGGCGTCCCCACCCCCTGGACAGGAAACAACACAACATAATAAAAGACCGCCTCTCCTTACCTAAGCCAGTGAATAACCGAGGACACGGACATGATGCCAGAAAAAACAAAATTATTATAATCCAAAACATAATAGTTTAATCGTACAAGGTAATCGCATTCTTACCAAAACAGGGAATAGACTCAAAAGGCTCGAAGGGTGAGTTCTTCAAGACCGAGAGCACCAGACTCGGGTCCCATGTAGGTACTATGGACCGTATTGTTGGTGAAATTCTAGCTGCCCCTTTAAGAAACCTCCTGACTAAGGCATGATCCGCCAGTTTAATATCCAAGTACACGCTAAGCGCTGATATTTGTACTCTAAGGGTAGGCGGCCTAAGACCCTTCGCTAAGCCTGCTTGCAAAAAGTCTAGAATCATAGGGATACTGTGGAGATGTAGACTCACTTTTTTCTTGGCGAAGGCAAGAAACACTTTCCAAGACTTCTCATATATCTTTCTGCTACACAGAATGATATTACCGATTCAGAGAGTCCTCTATGTCGCAGATTTTTGTGTTCAAATTCCAAGCCGTCAATGTGAGCTGACTGTTGCTGGGGTGACATATTGGTCCCTGGTACAGGAGATCCGGAAGTGCAGGGAGGATCCAGTAATCCCCCTGAGAAAGATTGAGAAGCAGAGGGAACCATGCTCTCTTTGGCCAATAAGATGCCACTAAAATGACGCGCTTGTTCTTCTTCGTTGCCTTTTTACTACCCTGGATATTAGGCTGAAGGGAGGGAATGCGTAAAGAAGACCTACCAGCCACTTGGCCGACAGGGCATCCAGAATCTCTGGTTTATCCTGAGGGGATAGGGAGCAAAATATTTGGACTTTTTTGTTGTATCTGTTTGCAAACAAATCTAAGACTGGGCCGCCCCACCTTGCTGTGATCTGTTTCCAGTTTTAGGGCCCAATCCCCTTCTGTTACCACCTGTCTGCTTAGGAAATCTGCTACCTGATTTTCGCTTCCTTTTAAATGGACCGCTACTAGAAATGTAAGGCTTCGTTCACATCACCGTTTGTCTTTTCCGTTCTCAAGCTCCGTTCAGGAGCAGGAGAAAGGAAAGGACGGATGCTGTACATAACTGACACCAACCGAGCCTAAAGACCCCATAGACTTTAATGGGGTCCGTTTGGTGTCCGCTCAGAACATGATTTTTGAGCGGACATGAAAGTACTGCATGCAGGACTTTCCTGTCCGCTCGAAAATCATGTTCTGAGCGGACACCAAACGGACCCCATTAAAAGTCTATGGGGTCTTTAGACTCCGTTGGTGTCAGTTAGGTGTCAGTTATGTACAGCATCCGTCCTTTCCGTTCTCCTGCTCCTGAACGGAGCTTGAGAACTGAAAAGACAAACGGTGATGTGAACGAGCCCTTAGATGGTTTTCTGCCCACTGAATTTGTTTTTCTAAAATGGCTTTTAGCCCCTTGCTTCGAGTGTCCCCTTGTGGGTTGATGTACGCCACAGTGGTTAAATTGTCCGATAGGACTTTTACCTGATGTAGAGGCATTTTTCCGTGGAGCGCTATCAGAACTTTGTATACCGCCATCAGTTCCCTTTGGTTGGACGGGGCTGATGACATGGAGTCGTCCCACAGCCCCTGAACTATCTGGTCCTCTGCATGGCCTCCCCAGCCCGTACTGCTGGCGTCCGTGGTGACCACTACAAGATTTTGATGGTGCCAGTGGACTCCTGTTTGTAAGTTTCTTTTCAGTCTCCACCACGCTAGTGACTTTATTACCTTGGATGGTAGGTTTACTCTCTTCCCCAGCGCAGTCTTGGTGGCATCCCAAACTCCTAAGAGGAAGGAATGTAGCACCCTTGTATGGGTTTGAGCCTATCTTACCGCAGGTATGGCTGAAGTTAGAAGACCTAATACTGACATGATGTTTCTGATTGTAGAGGACTTCTGAATGCAGAAGTGAGATACTCTTTGAATTATGACTGACTGCTTTTCTTCTGGTAGAAAGGACATTTGTTGGTTGGAGTCCAGTAAAATGCCCAGAAAAACTTTGTCCGGTAGGGACGAAGTCTGATTTGTTTGTGTTTGTGAACCAACCTAGTGAAAGGAATACCCGCTTTACTTGTTCTAGATGTTGTAGAGCTAATTCTTGTGATCTGGCCGCAATAAGATAGTCTATGTATGGTTTAATTTTATTCCCTGAAGGTGAAGATAACTGGTTACTCGGCGATTAGTTTGGAAAATATTCTTGGAGCTAGCGACACTCCGAAGGGTAAGGCTTGGAATTGGTAGTGGCAGAGACGATGTCCTATGTAGACTGCAATCCTCAGGAATTTTTGATGCGGTCTTCTGATGGGAACATGCAAATAGGCGTCTTTTAGATCCATTGTCATTAGGAAGCAATTGTGTGGTCGGAGGTTTATGGTTGACTGTATGGTCTCCATTTTGAACCTTTTGTAAGAAATGTGCTTGTTTAGCCATTTCAGATTTATAATGAGCCTGAATGAGGTCTGAGCATTGCCATGTTTGTCTCCGACGCCTTTTTAAGTAAGCCCTCTGATTTTTTTTTGATTTTTTTTTTATCCATTGGATCCCGTAATAACCCCATATCCTCAAACGGGAGGGAGGACTTTTTTGATATATGGCTACTTGTGCGTCCGCTTTTGGCGTCTTATCACAGAGGGTCACATCCGATTTAGAGAATGGATATTTCCTTTTAAAGGAATTTGAGATGGGGGTACCTTCTTTCTAGATCGCTCCACTGTTTAAAAATAAGGTTTTTAACGCTATTGTGCATCAGGAAGTAACGTCCCTTTCTTTCTTCTAGACCCTGAAACATCTGGTCCTGGACCGATTGGCTTTCTTTAAGGTCTTCAATACACATAGTGGATCTGATGGTCTTTAAAAGGGGTTGGGAGTTTTCCGGAAGGAATAATGGTCTACCGCAACCAGCTTCCGAGGAGACAGATTTTATATCAGAAACTTCACCCTCATCCAAATCTAAGTTACCCAGAGGGGGACTATGGGCTCTTTGAGAGGTGGTGGCCTGAGGAGATGCAGGGGTTAACTTTGACTCCACCGCCGCATTCACCTCTTCCCTGATCATACTTCGCATAGAGTCAAGAAGCGATGGAGATTCTTCTGACACTAACTTCTCTGTACAGTTAACACACAGAGGTTTCTTGCTCCTGGGATTTAACGATTTTTTGCATAATGGACGCTTCTTCCTCCCAGAATCTCCTTGTGTTTTGGTAATGGAGGTTTTCCTGCCCTAAAACAATAGCCAAGAGGCAGGCTTTGAGTTAATTATTCAACATCCAACACCAATAAGTGCATAAGACAACACTGGAGGAGATGAGGCTTACTGGACTGCAGGCACTTCCAGGATCCGTAGGCTTGCTGGCCGCATTCTCATGGGGAGCCGATATTCTGCTGTGCAGATGATCCTCCCTTTCACTTCCTGGTTTTTAAATCCCCCGCCATGAGCTGCGGCTGCGCGTGACGTCTTGACGCACACCGCGTCGCCCACGTCGTAACCTCGTCACTATGGGACCTTCTGCCGGGATGCTGAGCGTCCGAACCATTTACCCAGAACAGGGTGAAGAAGCCCGGAGCTGCCTGCATATAGAGGACTTGCACCAAGGGACGGAGATGGGAACCGTGCTTCCCCGGGAACCTCCTTCCCCTGCAACGGCCCTCCCAGCAGGGGAAGAAGAATCCTAGGCCGTGCGCTTATGGAATTCCTACGGGACCTACATCCACTGAAGTGCTTTCACACCGTCCGGGGACAGGAAACAACACTGGCTTCGGTAAGGAGAGGCAGTCTTTTATTATGGAGCTCCAGTGTTGTTTCCTGTCCAGGGGGTGGGGACGCCCTCTAGTTAACTGCCGTTGGGGAGACGCCGGGGAAAATGGGTTTAGCCTATTCTTCGTCAGGTCTCTAGGTTCCTACGGGGTTCACGGCCCATTCCACGAGGTCTATAGCTTTTTCCTGGGCAGAGAAAGGCTGTGCCACCATTGACCAAATTTGTAGAGCTGCTACCTGGAGCTTTCCAAACACCTTTTTCAAACATTACAGATTGGATCTATCATCTGCTCAAGACTTGGCCTTCGGGAGTCTTGCAGGAGGTGGTCCCACCCTAAGATTTATCTGGTCTAATCTCTCACAGGTGCTGTCATGGTCTCGTAGAAAACGGATTACCGGTCAGAGTAATCAATATATTTTTAGCTCAAATGCACTAATAAAAAAAATTGACCCCAATTGTGTACATAGCCTTTAAGCACCCCGTCCCCCGTTGATCAAAACTTCTGGCATATAATTCTTGACTAGTAGGTATCATTTAATATATTAAGTCCATATTTTGTTGTCTGACAACATTCTTCTTGTGCTGTACAGGTGGCGGAGTTTGTAGATGAACGTCCGGAGGAGGTCAAGCGCATGGAAGAGTTCAGAAACAGCAATAAGTGGAAAGTAATAAAAGGTGAGAAGAGAGGACAGTATACATACACTGGTATAAGAGATATGTATCAGATGTAACTCCGTTACAAGGACCCGACCTGTGAATTCATTGGGCTCTGTGTAATGCATCATTTCTCCTGTGCTCCGGGGCTGTCTGATTCCCCACAGATTACTGCAGCGTTACACATGGTGGTGACCTGGGATTTTTAATGCACGCAACTCTTTACCTACATTTTCCTCAAACATTCTGTCTTGCGTTTCCTAGTTATACATGGTTGACATATTGACCGCCATGACGGCTGTCTTATATGTTCTGATTTCTAAGACTTGTGACTGGTAAGTCTGCCCCTTATACAGTAATGCAACCCTAGCTCCAGTAATGTTGGATGGGGCAGACCTGCTGTTCTGGAGTCTAAGTAATCTGGATGACTACCCTATTGGGAACTGGAAGGCTGGTTTCACACGAGCAAGTTCAACGTTGGCGAGCACTGCTGGGATTGCACAGCATTATATTGATTTATGATGCTATGTAACCCTTAGAGTTCTGGAATGTATTGGATAACACTGATATAATGCCGTTAGCCAATAAGGGTTACATAGCATCGATATAATGCTATGCTGACCCCCTCAGTGCTGGGGAGGTCAGGACAGGAGCTGCTGCATACTCACGCTGCAAGTTTAATGCATTGAACTCACTCGTGTGAAACCAGCCTAAGGCTTAATGTATTGGCTGTTGTTCAGACTTCACTGAAACATAATTATTTTAATGGCTGAATTGAATGTTAATGTTTGAGTGGTGGACAACTAATTTTGATGAGGAATTAAGGACACTCTTAACCACCTCGGCCACCTAGCTTAAACACCCTTAATGACCAGGCCACTTTTTACAATTCTGCACTACACTACTTTCACCGTTTATTGCTCCGTCATACAACTTACCACCCAAATGAATTTTACCTCCTTTTCTTCTCACTAATAGAGCTTTCATTTGGTGGTATTTCATTGCTGCTGACATTTTTACTTTTTTTGCTATTAATCAAAAATGACCGAAATTTTAGCAAAAAAATGACATTTTTCACTTTCTGTTGTAAAATTTTTTAAAAAAAACTACATTTCTATATAAATTTTTCTCTAAATTTATTGTTCTACATGTCTTTGATAAAAAAGTCCAATAAGTGTATATTTATTGGTTTGGGTAAAAGTTATAGCGCTTACAAACTATGGTGCAAAAAGTGAATTTCGCATTTTGAAGCAGCTCTGACTTTCTGAGCACCTGTCATGTTTCTTCAGGTGCTAGAATGTCAGGATAGTAGTAAATACCCCCAAATCACACCATTTTAGAAGAAGACACCCCAAAGTATTCGCGGAGGGGCATGGTGAGTTCATGGATCATTTCATTTTTTTCACAAGTTAGCGGAAAATGACACTTTCTGAGAAAAAAAAAAAAAAAAAGTTTCAATTTCTGATAACTTCTGGCAAAAAAAAAAAAATCTCAGACGGACTCACTATGCCCTCAGTGAATACCTTGGGGTGTCTACTTTCGAAATGGGGTCATTTGTGGGGTGTGTTTACTGTTCTGGCATTTTGGGCGGGCTAAATTGTGAGCCGCCATGTAAAACTCTAAAGGTACTCGTTGGAATTTGGGCCCCTTTGTGCACCCAGGCTGCAAAAGTGTCACTCATGTGGTATCGCCAGTACTCAGGAGAAGTAGGGCAATGTGTTTTGGGGTGTATTTTTACATATACCCATGTTGGGTGAGAGAAATATCTCTGTAAACTGACAACTTTGTATAAAATTTTTTAAAAGTTGTCGTTTACAGAGATATTTTTCACACAAAGTATGGGTATATAAAAATACACCCCAAAACACATTGCCCTACTTCTCCTGAGTACGGCGATACCACATGTGTGCCACTTTTTGCAGCCTGGATGCGCAAAGGGCCCTAAAACCAATGAGTACCTTTAGGATTTCACAGGGCATTTTTACGCATTTGGATTCCAGACTTCTTCTCACGCTTTAGGGGCCCCTAAAATGCCAGGACAGTATAAATACCCCACATGTGACCCCATTTTGGAAAGAAGACACCCTAAGGTATTCTGTGAGGGGTATGGTGAGTTCATGTAAAATTCTTATTTTTGTCACAAGTTAGTGGAATATGAGACTTTGTAAAAACTAAATAAAAAAAAAAAAACAATTTCCGCTGACTTGTGCCAAAAATAAAAATTCTGTGGACTCACCATGCCCCTCACGGAATACCTTGGGGTGTCTTCTTTCCAAAATGGGGTCACATGTGGGTATTTATACTCACCTGGCATTTTAGGGGCCCCTAAAGTGTGAGAATCCAAATGCATAAAAATGGCCTGTGAAATCCTAAAGGTACTCATTGGTTTTAGGGCCCTTTGCGCATCCAGGCTGCAAAAAGTGTCACTCATGTGGTATCGCCGTACTCAGGAGAAGTAGGGCAATGTGTTTGGGGTGTATTTTTACATATACCCATGCTGCGTGTGAGAAATATCGCTGTAAACGACAACTTTTTAAATTTTTTATTCAAAGTTGTCAATTTACAGAGATATTTCTCTCACCCAGCATGGGTATATGTAAAAATACACCCCAAAACACATTGCCCTACTTCTCCTGAGTACGGCGATACCACATGAGTGACACTTTTTGCAGCCAAGATGCGCAAAGGGGCCCAAATTCCAATGAGTACCTTTTAGGAGGGCATTTTACGCATTTTCTTCTCACGCTTTAGGGCCCCTAAAATGCCAGGGCAGTAGAAATACCCCACATGTGACCCCATTTTGGAAAGAAGACACCCCAAGGTATTCCATGAGGGGCATGGCGAGTTCATAGAAGATTTTTTTGGCACAAGTTAGTGGAAATTGATTTTTATTGTTTTTCTCACAAAGTCTCCCTTTCCGCTAACTTTTGACAAAAGTTTAATTTTCATGGACTCATTATGCCCCTCAGCGAATACCTTGGGGTGTCTTCTTTCCAAAATGGGGTCACATGTGGGGTATTTATACTGCCCTGGCATTTTAGGGGCCCTAAAGCGTGAGAAGAAAAATGCGTAAAATGCCCTCCTAAAAGGTACTCGTTGGAATTTGGGCCCTTTGCGCATCTTGGCTGCAAAAAGTGTCACACATGTGGTATCGCCGTACTCAGGAGAAGTAGGGCAATGTGTTTTGGGGTGTATTTTTACATATACCCATGCTGGGTGAGAGAAATATCTCTGTAAATTGACAACTTTGAATAAAAAAATTTAAAAAGTTGTCGTTTACAGCGATATTTCTCACACACAGCATGGGTATATGTAAAAATACACCCCAAGACACATTGCCCTACTTCTCCTGAGTACGGCGATACCCATGTGTGACACTTTTTGCAGCCAAGATGCGCAAAGGGCCCTAAACCAATGAGTACCTTTAGGATTTCACAGGCCATTTTTACGCATTTGGATTCTCACGCTTTAGGACCCCTAAAATGCCAGGGCAGTATAAATACCCTCAAGTGACCCCATTGTGGAAAGAAGACACCCCAAGGTATTCCGTGAGGGCATGGCGAGTTCACAGAAAAAAAAATTTGGCACAAGTTAGCGGAAATTGATTTTTTTTTTTTTTTACAGTCTCATATTCCACTAACTTGTGACAAAAAATAAAATTTTGCATGAACTCACCATACCCCTCACGGAATACCTTGGGGTGTCTTCTTTCTAAAATGGGGTCACATGTGGGGTTTTTGTACTGCCCTGGCATTTGAGGGTCTCCGTAATCATTACACGTATGGCCAGCATTAGGAGTTTCTGCGATTCTCCGTATATTGAGCATACGGGTAATGAGATTTTTCCGTTCAGCCTCTGCGCTGAAAAAAAAAATGAACGGCACAGATTTTTCATTCGCATCGGTCAATGTGGATGAAAAAATCTCTGCCAAAATCAGTGACTGCGGTGCGGTGGGCTGGGCGCTAGCTACCTAACAAGTAGCTAACTAACTGGCGGTGATAAGGGACCCTTATGCCCCATTCACACGTCCGCAATTCTGTTTGCGGAACGGAATTGCGGACCCATTCATTTCTATGGGGACAGACTTTGTCCCGCTCGGATCCGGAATTACGGATCCGCGCTTCCGGGTCTGCACTTCCGTTCCGCAAAAATATAGAACATGTCCTATTCTTGTCCGCAATTGCGGACAAGAAAAGCATTTTCTATATAGTTCTGGCAATGTGCGGATCTGCAAAATGCGGAAAGCACATTGCCGGTGTCCGTGTTTTGAGGATCTTGCGGATCGGATCCACGGATCCGTGAATCCACGGATCCGCAAAACACATATGGACGTCTGAATGGAGCCTTACAAGGGGTGTGATCAATGACAGGGGTGTGATCAGGGGGTCTAGATGGGGTGATCAAGGGGTTAATAGGTGAGGGGGGTGGGGGGTTAGTGTAGTGTTTGGTGCAACTTTACTGTGTTACCTGGTCCTCTGGTGGTCGATCCCAGCAAATGGGACCACCAGAGGACCAGGTAGCAGGTATACCAGACGCTGTTCACAAAACAGCGTCTGGTATACATGTTTGATGCGATTTATATCGCATCTGCAGCCTGCCAGCGATTGATCATCGCTGGCAGGCTGTAGTTTAACTCTCCAGACGCGCGCTCGCGTTCACAGGAACTCACGGGTCTCGCGAGAGGACGCGCCGATGCGTCCACTCAGAAGATCCCGGCCGCCCGCAGGACGCAATCCTGCGTACGGCGGTCCGGGACTGGTTAAAGGGACTTTCTGATCCGTATTATTGGGGGACACAGGCTTGACCATGGGTATAGCTGCTGCCACTAGGAGGCGACACTAAGCACAAAAGTGTGAGCTCCTCCCTTCAGCTATATACTTCCTACAGGGACTAAGCTAAATCTGTTTTAGCTTAGTGTCTGTAGGAGGCAGACCTCCCTGCTTTGCAGGTCTGCAAATTTTTTTCCTTTCCTTCTAGTGGGATTTTAGCCAGTCCTAGCTGCCTGCATTCCCACCCGGGAGACCAGGGGATCCCCAAGCCCACTGCTCCTTCCCGGTCTCCAGAAGTGAAGGAGGACCAGAGGGTTCCTAAAGCCTCTGCATACCGCCAGCCTTCGGATCACGACGGCTGCCCTCTGTTTCCAGTGTAGCGGCCCTCCCCGAGGGCTGCCCACCGATGGTGGCGATCCGGCTGGAGCCAGGAGGACAGAAGACGCCGGACGCGTGAGTATTTCTGGCCCCCAAAGTGATCACCTCCTCCCTCCCCTTCTCAGGTTACCTTCAGTGATTTCCCCCACGGAGGTCTTGTCCGCTCCAGGCATCTTTCTCTTGTCGGGAGGGGGGGATGGCAGAGAGTCGGGCCTGCTCTTTCCTGCAGTTTCTACGGGGAATGACTCCATTTTGGGGGCAGGGCATGAAGTTCTCTCCACTCCTACTCTTTCAGCTGTATACTGGGGCCGCCCACATTCTGTTTAAATGCACCTTCGGTGGGTCTCTAGCAAGGCACCTCTGGACAAGCTGCATTGAGGGACAAGTTCTGTCTCCTCTTCCTACAGAGTTTACCCTACCCCCCTCATTCTCCTTCCCGTCACTACAGGGTTCTCATTATGTCCGAGCCCAAACCCCAGGCCCCAAAGCAGGCGGTCACTTCGGTGCGCCATTTTGCTTGTGCGTCTTGTCGCTCAAAATTTCCATCCGATCAGTCAGATCCCCTCTGCTCTTCGTGCTCTGCTCCACTGTCAAGTGGCTGTGCCCCTGACCCAGTCGCCCCTACTGCCCAGCCTATGGTAGACCCCGAGTGGGCGCGCTCCCTGTCCAGGATAGTACTAAGTCTCCCATACCACCAGCCCCAAGCGACACGTCTGCCCCGGATCAAAAGCGCAAGCCTTCCTTCAAAACTCGCCCTTCCTGGCGTCCCCGTCAACAGGGCTCCAAGTCCTATAACCCCAAGACCTCCTCTGCATGACGTGCAGCTTCCGGCGCCCTCCGATCGGGTGGGCGGCCGGCTCCATCTGTTTCGGCAAGTTTGGCTGGCTAACGTCTCAGATGCTTGGGTGAGAGAGGTCATCGCAGAGGGTTACAAGCTGGAATTCAGGTCCTCTCCTCCATCCCGATTTTTTTTCGCTCGTCTCCTCCGACCTCTCCCTCTGCTGCAAATTCCTTTTTTCAGGCTATTTACACATTTATGTGGCAGGGGGTTATTGTCCCGGTTCCTGCGCAAGACCGTTTTCGTGGGTTCTACTCCAATCTCTTTGTGATCCCCAAAAAGGAGGGGATGTTCTGGACCTCAAGGCACTCAACCGCTTCCTTCGGATCCGCCGCTTCCGAGTCCCTGAGATCGGTCATTGCGTCTATGGAACCGGGGGAGTAGCTGTCCTCGATAGTCATCAAGGACGTTTATCTTCAGGTTCCCATCTGCATAAGTCATCAAAAATTTCTCCAGTTCTCAGTGGGTCCCTTTCACTACCAGTTTGTGGCCCTCCTGTTCGGCCTGGCCACAGCTCCCAGAGTCTTTACGAAGGTTCTGGCAGCGGTCATGTCCCTGCTCTATGCCAGGGGTATAGTGACGATTCCTTACTTAGACGATATCCTGATAAAGGTCCGTCATTCCGGGCAACGGCGGACAGCCTGCGCATAGTCCTGGACACCCTGGAACGCTTCAGATGGATCCTGAATCAGCAAAAGTCATGTCTTTATCCATCTCAGCAGCTAACCTTTCTGGGCATGTTACTCGACACCTTTCAGGCCAAGGTACTCTTGTCCCCGGAGAAGCTATCCACTCTCCGTCTAAAGATTCTGCCCTTGTTGCGACCCCGTCCTCTTCCCATTCGTCAGTACATGCGGGCTCTGGGTCACATGGTCTCTGCCTTCAAGAAGTTCCCTTTGCTCATTTCCATACCAGGACTCTTCAGCAAGCCATTCTAACCAATTTGGACCGTTCCCCAGCCTCCCTGGATCAGCCCATACGTCTCTCTGCCCTGACCTGCCGGGCCCTCAGGTAGTGGTTGGTGTCCCCGATGCTGACTTCGGGCCGCTCTTTCCTTCCTCTCCGTTGGACGGTGCTGACAACAAACGTAAGCCTCTTCAGGAGGACCTCTTGTCGCAGGAACTGATCTTCCACCCGAATTGAGGGTTGCTACATTTAGCTGCATGGCTGTTGAAGCCGCCGTACTAAGGGCTCGGGTTTTTTTGGATGCCATGATTCTGGCCAGAAAGCTGTTCTCTTCCCGAATCTACCACCAGACCTGGAAGTCCTACTTTAGTTGGTGCGATTGTCACCAGCTGTCTCTCACTCGTTTCTTATTGCCGCAACTCTTGTCTTTCCTGCAGTCGGTCATGGACTTGGGGCTGCCTCTCAGGTCCCTCAAAGGGCAAGTTTCGGCTCTTTCCATTCTTTCAGCAGAACTTGGCTTCGCTTTCTGCTGTTCAGACCTTTCTGCACATGCTGTGCCCCCTTTCCGTCCTCCGTTGATTCCCTGGGATCTTAATCTGATTAGTGCAGATATCCAGTCTTCACCGTTTGAGCCTTTGCAGCAGGTGTCGCTTCATTTCCTGTCCTACAAGGTGGCCTTTTTGGTGGCAATCACTTCCATCCGTAGGGTGTCGGAACTCGCGGCTCTTTCCTATCGGTCGCCTTTCCTGATCCTCCATCAGGAAAAAGTAGTCTTTCGCCCTGTTTAGTCCTTCCTTCCGAAGGTTGTGATCGGCATTCCATCTCAACACTCTGGATTTGGTACGAGCTGTTTGCATCTATCTGTCCCAGACGTCATCTTTCCGGCGGACGGATTTCCTGTTCGTCATTCCAGAGGGCCCGAGACGAGGGCTGGCTGCGTCTAAAAATTCCATTTCCATATGGATTCGTTTGGCCATTGTGGAAGCGCAGCGAGTCAGTGCCTGGGCCCCACCCTTCTGGGTTACTGCTCATTCTGCTCGAGCAGTGGGGGCCTCTTGGGCAGTGCATCATGGGGCTTCGGTCCTTCAGGTATGCAAGGCGGCTACCTGGTAATCTTTGCACACCTTTTCTAAATTTTACAGAGTGCACACCTTTGCGTCTTCTGACGCTTCTCTGGGGCGTAGAGGTTTGCAGACGGTGGTTCTCTGATTGGCAGGAGGGTTTCTTGTTATGCCCACCCTTGGGACTGCTCTGTAACATCCCATGGTCAAGTCTGTGTCCTCCAATGATACGGATAAGAAAACTAGATTTTTGTACTTACCGTAAAATCAGTTTCTCTTCCGTTCATTGGGGGGGAACAGCTCCCACCCGTTCTCTCTTTTATAAACCTCTTATGGCCTGCGTGGTTCTGGGTTTGTACATAGTTTGGTTTTCCTGTTCTTGTCTTGCTTCTCCTACTGCTTTTGCACAAACTGATTTAGCTTAGTCCCTGTAGGAAGGGTATAGCGGGAGGGAGGAGCTCACACCTTTGTGCTTAGTGTCGCCTCCTAGTGGCAGCAGCTATACCCGTGGTCAAACCTGTGTCCCCCAATTAACGGAAGATAAACAGATTTTACGGTAGGTACAAAAATCTAGTTTTTATATGGCTGCTTTCATCCAGGAACAGTGTCGCACCTTTCCATAGGCTATGTCTAATATTGCAGCTCAGCTCCATTGAAGTGAATAGTGCTAAGCTGCAGTACCACACCCAACCTGTGGACAAGTGTGGCACTGTTTCTGGAATAAGTTAGCCATGTTTTTATACATATGTGCAGTTATGTTGTGAAGTGATCCCGAATTCCTATTCAGCTCTAATAAGGTACTGTATCATCTCTAACGAATTATAAGCATTTTAATGTAAGTGATGTTCTGTTTTACTGAAAGGGGCCAGGTCACAGTTCAGTACACGCTGCCCGATGACCGTAGGGATGTTTACAGGAGATGCCATGGGGGCCACCGCTCTCTAGGGATTTATATTTAGGTGTTATCTTACAGATGTTTGGTCTAGAGATGTACTGACTGCCGCTGACTTATTTGTTGTAGGTGATGAGTCCCCTGAAGAAGAGCAAGATGAAAGGTAATGCAATTATTCCACGTTCAGTTCCCGTGCAGTGTGTATACAGTAAATGCCTGCAAGAAGTGTGGTGTGCAATATGGAAGCCCCCATAAAAGACGGCTACAATATATACATACAGTGACCCACATTTACTACGGTTTTTATGCCAGAATTATGGCGTAAGTTCTATTTGGCACAAATCAGTTCAGGCAAACATTGTTATTGATTTGTGCCAAAAGGCCAGATGGTGAAAAGTGGTGAGAAAAAGGTTGTATGGTTTTGTTGAGTCGTAAAATACGTCCACAGAATAGGCCTTCAATATCAGTTCACTGGGAGCCCACCTCTCACCGATGAAGGGGCTACAGCACTCGTGCAAAAGCTGTGCTGCCTTCATGGGGCCACATGTCAAGACATCGTCTACTTAGTGTTGGGGCAGGATTTTAGAGCTTTGTCCGGTTCACATGAACAGGAAGAAGATGCAATATCCTGCACCATCGCTACTAAGTAGGTGGTGTGCAGGCAGCCCCATGTAAACAGTGAAGTGGCCACAGAGCTCACACGAGTGACGCAACCCCTTCATACTGCTGACCAATGGGGGTGTCTGGAGGCAGACGTCGTTCATCTGAGGGCCTATACTGTGGCTAGGAACCCAGTATCCTGAACCCAGAAAACCCCTTTAATGCATACTAAAATCGCTAAGCTTTGTCTGGTTATCTGAAATACCCAGTAATTCCACAAAGATATATCATCGCTGTGTTCTTCCGTTGCACTGTAGGAAACAGAAATAGGGAATTAATAGACTGTCACCATGATGATTTTAGTTTTTTGGTGACTAGCTGCATCACAGGGCTACGCACTACATCCTGTGTCCCCTGTTTGAAGATGGCGAGGAGGCCGAAATTCCTTGTCACTTTCCATTCTCTCCATGAGACATTGAGAAACGGCTGAGTGAGCGAGCTCAGCTTTTCTACTTCTCTGCACCATGATGTGGGTGCATTGTACTTGTTCAGGCGCCTCTCTGTAGTATTTTAGTATGGAAGTAAAGATGTATAAATAGTAAAGGAATTAGTAATGGGAATGATAGTACAGACAGAGTGATAGTAGTAGTGGTAAAATGAGATCAGATGCCATTCTGATTCCAGGGAAATGGGCCCCGAGCAGTACATTAGATATGGGTGTGTAAAAAGTAGAAGCAAGTCGTTGGCAATGCTGGAGTACTTTACCCATCATGTAGATGCAGGGTAGTTCACAAGGGTTTCCCCGTCCTAGAAGTGGGATGCAAAAGATAAAATGGAGCTTAAAAAAAACTGCTACCAAAATCAGAATTGCTAAATTGAGAACAATTTAATGGTGATAGCATCCCTTTATAAAATCAGTTCTTTATAAAACAGAGGTGTTTAACCCTCCCCTTAGAGGGGTTGTCCAGGACTTTAATATTGATGGCCTATTGTAAGGACAGGTCATCAATATCCGATCTGCAAGAGTCTGACAGCCCGCACCTCCCGCCAATCAACCGTTGTTTCCTTATAGGTCCAACGCCAGAAGGCGGTGTCGGTACTACACATCTCCGTGCAGTGGACTGAGCTGATAACTGCAGCGCTACTCCCATTGAATTGTATGGGAGCAGTGCTTTGGTTACCAGCTCTGTTCACTGCACAGTGGATGGAGCTGTGTACATCTGGAGCTGATTTCCAGTGTCGGAGCTGCAACCAAACAGCTGATTGGCAGAGCTGCGCAGAGTTGGACCTCCACCGATCTGATATTGATGGCCATCGGTTTCAAAATCATGGACAACTTCTTTACAGGGGTTGTCTCATCACAGACAATGGGGGCATATCGCTAGGATATGCCCCCATTGTCTTATAGGTGCGGGTCCCACTACCGGGACCCTCACCTATATCAAGAAGGTAGCCCCGAAAGTGTTGGAGGGTGCACTGTGCATGCGCACCTGCCCTCTATTCATTTTCTATGGGGCCGCCGAAAACCGCGCTCGGCTATTTCCGTCGGGCCCATAGAAGTGAATAGGAGCGGTGCTCTCCCATTCACTTCTATGGGGAGCGCACTTGGTGGTGGCCGGACCAGAGTCCTCCGGTCACCACCTTGCGGGGCTCCGTTCCAGATATAGGTGCGGGACCCGCACCTGTAAGACAATGGGGGCATATCCTACCGATATGCCCCCATTGTCTGTCATGAGACAACCCCTTTAAGGTACCCGTATACATTAGTCTAAAGTTGATCAAAACTGTCAATTACAACCAAAACGATACTTCATCAGGTGAAATCTAACACTGAATTAGGGCTGCAACGAGTACTCGATTAAATCGAGTAATTCGTCACAAAAAATCCTCAATGCAAATTTTTAGCATCTAGGATTCGTTTGTGTCACGTGACCATGGAGCGGGAGTGAAGCGCTTGCTATTACTCCCGCTCTGTGGTCTCCCGCTGGCCCGCAATGCGTTCGGAATACTCATCTTTCCATCAGGGGGCCTCCCGACACTCCACAGCTGGTCCATGGTCCTGCGCTGCACTAACCTCCTGATGTACGCACGCCGTGACCTGATGCGCTGTGTGACGTCAGGAGAGCAGCACAGAACGATGGAGTGTCGGCGGTACCCCTGCTGGAAACGTAAGTTGGTGACACCGAGGGGGTGGGGGCGCGACTAAGGCTGATAAGCATTCGTTCAACAGTTGTTCAGCTATCAACCTACTTTTATCTAATGTGTATGACCACCTTTAGCACTCACTTTATTAATGGCTGCTTCTGTTAGTTACTAGAATGCATTATCGGTCTTCATGATGTTGTAATTAGTCTTTCATTTTTTTTAATACCTTCTATAGGGCCAAAGAAGATGCCATGGCTAAGAAGACTGATCATATGTCTCCTGCCTATTCTGACTATTCTCCAAAGAAAGGCAGGCATGATTCTCCAGACCTTTCTCCAGCTCAAAAGACCAGGCATGACTCTCCAGACCCTTCTCCACCTCAAAGGACCAGGCATGACTCTCCAGACACTTCTCCACCTCGAAGGGCCAGGCATGACTCTTCAGACCATTCCCCTCCTCCAAAAAAGATAACTCCCCCCAAAAAAAAGGGCAGACGAGAATCTCCAGATGCCTCACCACCCAGGAGGAGGGGAAGACAGGGCTCTCCAGATGCCTCA
Source organism: Bufotes viridis (assembly GCA_033119425.1). Taxonomy (NCBI): domain Eukaryota; kingdom Metazoa; phylum Chordata; class Amphibia; order Anura; family Bufonidae; genus Bufotes; species Bufotes viridis. Next base: position 554,760,648 of record CM065590.1, on the reverse strand, counting down.
CCTCCCAGGAGGAGGGGAAGACAGGACTCTCCAGATGCCTCACCACCCAGGAGGAGGGGAAGACAGGGCTCTCCAGATGCCTCACCTCCCAGGAGGAGGGGAAGACGGGACTCTCGAGATGCGTCTCCACCCAGAAGGGGAAGACGGGACTCTCGAGATGCCTCACCACGCAGGATGGCCAGGCTGGAATCACCAGACACCTCTCCATCCAGGAGGAGCAGAAAGGATTCTCCACCCAGGAGGGTCAGACGGAACTCTCCAGCTGTCTCTCCACCTAGGAGGGAAAGGGGGGACTCTCCACCTAGGAAGGGCAGGTGGGACTCTCCAGCTGCCTCTCCATCCTGGAAGGGCAGACGGGACTCCCCACCCAGGAGGAGCAGGCGGGACTCTCCACCTGCCTCTCCACCCAGGAGGGGCAGGAGGGACTCTCCACCTGCCTCTCCACCCAGGAGGGGCAGGAGGGACTCTCCACCTGCCTCTCCACCCAGGAGGGGCAGGAGGGACTCGCCACCTGCCTCTCCACCCAGGAGGGGCAGGAGGGACTCTCCACCCAGGAGGGGCAGGAGTGACTCTCCACCTGCCTCTCCACCCAGGAGGGGCAGGAGGGACTCTCCACCTGCCTCTCCACCCAGGAGGGGCAGGAGGGACTCTCCACCTGCCTCTCCACCCAGGAGGGGCAGATGGGACTCTCCACCTGCCTCTCCACCCAGGAGGGGCAGGTGGGACTCTCCTGCTGCCTCTCCACCCAGGAAAGGCAGGTGGGACTCTCCTGCAGCCTCACCACCCAGGAAGGGCAGGCGGGACTCTCCAGCCGCCTCTCCACCCAGGAAGGGCAGGCGGGACTCTCCAGCCGCCTCTCCACCCAGGAAGGGCAGGCGGGACTCTCCAGCCGCCTCTCCACCCAGGAGGGGCAGGCGGGACTCTCCAGCCGCCTCTCCACCCAGGAGGGGCAGGCGGGACTCTCCAGCCGCCTCTCCACCCAGGAGGGGCAGGCGGGACTCTCCAGCCGCCTCTCCACCCAGGAGGGGCAGGCGGGACTCTCCAGCCGCCTCTCCACCCAGGAGGGGCAGGCGGGACTCTCCAGCCGCCTCTCCACCCAGGAGGGGCAGGCGGGACTCTCCAGACCCATCCCCCCCTCGAAAAGTCAGAAGACATACTCCTTCTCCACAAAGACAAAAGCATCTCAATCCTAACAAAAACAGTAAATCCTACTACACAGACGCCCCAGATGTTTCTCATAAAGAAAGGCGTGACACAGGTTTGGACAAAGGATCGAAATGCGATGTAAAGAAGTCCCTTCGAACCTCTCCACATTTCTCGTTGCGGCATGATTCGGATTCAGACCCTTCTCCTCCTCGGAATAGAGCATCGTCACCACCACGAGACACTCGGAAAAAAGGTGTGTTTAAATATTAGACTATAAATTATTTCTAGTAGTTATAATACAAGAGGGATGCTCTACTTGATGGACGTGTCATGTTATAAAAAAACTAAAGCTAGGCCAATTATCAGTGCCAAATCCGTTGCACGAATGGCCTCCAGGTACGTCTGATGGAACCCATTGACTTACAGTGGGGGTCCATCGGGCTCTTCTGCGGTGTCTGCAAGAAACCAGTCAAAGAAGAGCAATTAAAATAGCTCAACACAAATAATATAATAAGTGGTTTCTCCAAATCCGACACAAAATGTCTCGGGTATTCTCAGAATACCTTCATGGCAGACATTTTTAGTGCTTAGTTGAGCTTTTGCTGCAGCAAACATGATGCATAGCTAGACGCCGGCTTCTGGCAGCATTCCTGAGGAATCTTACCCCTTGGACAGTGGCCTCCAGTTCACTAAAATTCTTGGGTTTTTGTGCTGCAACCACCTTATTAAAGGCTATGTACACCTTTGGGGCAATTTTTTTTTTTATTACTGCATTGTACATATTTTGAGTTAAAAAATCATTTTTTCAATTGGTCTTTATTAAAAATATGGAATCCTTTTTTCTGTACAGAGCTGACGTGCTCTACTAGCAGCCTGTGGATTTTTTTGTCCTTTCCGTCATCTGAAGAGCAGACAGACTTCTTAGGCTACTTTCACACTGGCGTTTTGGCTTTCTGTTTGTGAGATCCGTTCAGGGCTCTCACAAGTGGTCCAAAACCGATCCGTATGCATTCTGAATGGAAAAGGATCCGCTCAGTTTGCATCAGTTCAGTCTCCATCCCGCTTTGGAGACGGACAACAAAACGCTGCTTGCAAACGGATCCGTCCTGACACACAATGTAAGTCAATGGGGACGGATCAGTTTTCACTGACACAATCTGGCACAATAGAAAACGGATCCGTCCTCCATTGACTTTCAGTGGAGTTCATGACGGATCCATCTTTGCTACGTTACAGATAATACAAACGGATCCGTTCTGAACGGACCTGCACAAAATTCGAGTGTGAAAGTGGCCTTATCTGTGCTCTCTCACATCATAAACACTCATTATAGCTCAATCCTTATCTTACTGATAAGAATGTGGCTTAAATACGTGTTTATGACCTCTCAGTAGTTTAGGAATAAGGGTAATTCGATGACCGGCACAAAGTGAAAGTACCAGTCACACAGTTAGAAAAAGTTAGCCCTTTGTGGCTGAAAACTCAATATTTTTAATAAAGGCCAATTGAAAATATGACTTTTAGTCAAAAATAAGTTAAATGCAGCCATAAAAAAATGGACTCTAAAGGTGTACATAGCATTTAAGATGCCACCAAAGATTTTCTGTGGGGTTCAAGTCAGGCTACTGTGATGTCCACTCCAGAATCATCCAGTACTTTTTCTGAAACCAAGCCTCGGTGGACTTTGAGGTATGCTTGGGATCATTGTCCTGTTGGAAGGTCTAGTGACGCCCAAACTTCAGCCTCCTCCTAGGATTTCCTGATAGAATCCATCTTGCCTTCCACGTGCTGCAGGTTTCCAGTGCTTCACTGTAGGCAGGGCATTCGTTTCAGCATATGTGTCCTCCTCCAGACGTACCGCTGATCCATAAGACCAAAAGTTTTGTTTCATTGCTCCACAGAACATATTTATATGCTTTTGAGCATATTGGAGCTGACTCTTCTTGAGCTTTTGGGTCAGTAGAGGTGTGTGACTTGGAGTTCAGACATGGAGGCCTACAGCATTTAGTATTCGCCCTACTGTGCACACTGAAACCTCTACTTGCTGCAGGTGTTTTTCAGTCCCTCAAGGGTTTTTGACCACCTGGCTCCTCAGGAATCTGGTGACCGCTGGCGATGGCTTCCTCGGTAGGGAACTAGTGTTCTTTGAACTTTGGGGGAGATTTCCCAATGCTTTAACACCTCAAGTGTTATGGCTGACACCAATGTGTGGCTTTTAGTGCTTTTTGACACTTTTCTAAAGTGGCATTAAAGGTGCGTTGGCTTAGCAGAAAGGCCGGAGCACCTCACTCCAGCGCACAGGGGATCAAGGCTGACAGTCTTGATAAAACTTCCTTTGTGCTTCCATCTGTATCTTTAAGAACATTTAGTGCCTTTCCCTGTTTGTGGAAGGTAATCATCTCTTCTCTTTTTGGCACACTCTGAAGGTGAATTTACATTGCACAATTTTTGGGCCGATTATAGGGAATGAACCTTACTACAAACGTTTGGATAATTTGAATTTGGAGAAACCACTTGTTATATCAGTTGTGTGGAGCTATTTAAATTGCCCGTGATTGATTGGTTTCTTGCAAAGGGCTGAAAGCTTGTAAACTTTACAACGGGTGTTAAATAATTTTGATTGCAGCTGTATATTGCTTGTGCGTTCAAATTTGTCAAACAGAATTGTTTCTGATCTTATTACAAAAATCTAAGTTTTGACAAAGGGAATTAGAATAAGCAAGTACCAGTCTTGGGATGTCTGCTGCTTCTCACCCAGAACAGTCACATTATGTCCCGTATGGAGTCCTATGTCTCTCCTCCTACAGATATGCTTAGTCTTAGACACTGGTTTATATATCTTCTCTTTTTCCAGCTGCACTACAGAAGGGCGCACGCTCATCACCTCGAAGGAACACGCAGCCTAAAGGTTCAGACTCCGACCTATCACCTCCCCGCCAAGCACAGAGAAGAGACTCCGATTCAGACTTGTCGCCACCACGACACAGAGGTGAAAAAAGCGGAGGCTCCCAGGTAATGATACATTGCATTCATAGTTAGACGACCGAGCTCTGTTTTTCTTTTACTTTTTTTTTTCTTAGGCTCTGTCTGCATTGAACAGTTTATTTTGCTAGAAAAGGCTTCTGACAATAAGCTGGTCAGTGGCCGAGCCTTCCAGTGATCACCTGTAATCTGTGGGGGCACTTGACAGGCAGCAAGTGCCACCGCAGAGGAAGTGAAAAATCACTTAGTTTGTGGAGTTTGATTATCTTCCTATGTAATGTATGAAGAAATCAAATCCTCCAGAACACTCACTCAGGAAATATTCACATGGCCGATTTTTCTGGATGCGGCAGATCCTCCACGGATGAAGTCCCATTTAATGGGGCTAATCCACGTGTGGAAATCTGCAGCCATGCAAACAGCATCGTGGCCTGCACTGGACGTATGTTAATGTGGTTTCCACAGCACTGTTCATATGCACCAAAATACAATCTGCGTGGAAAGTAGCATGCATGGAAAAGCCAGAGATCAAATGACAATAGGGTTAATTCTAGCGTGGATCTGCTGCACACCCAGCAGCACTTCCGCAGCAAATCCATGGCAGAACTCGATTGTGCTTTGATGCAGACGCATGTGTCAGTTCACCTTTGGATAATAAATCTAGGTGCAGTTTGGTGGTCGTGTATCCTGCTAGAACATCATCTGCTGGGGAAGAGTCAGGGGGCCACCATGCACTCTAGATGGTCACCTAGCACCGCCTAATCAATGGGTTTGCCTCATGTGCAAGAGGGGCCTTTTATAGTTTAATTTAGTTAATAAATACGTTTTCTTAAAGCTTGTGACAGTCCTGAGCTAGAATTATGATACTGGATTAGTACAAGATATGTAAAAGTGTAAAGTAGTCTCCAAACAAATGTAAAGTATTCTCAGGGACGGAGCTTCTTAGGCTGGGTTCAGACTTGCGCGTACTTGATATGCGCGTAAAACGCGTGTTTCTGTCGCGCGTATTACAGCGCGTTTTTGCAAATAGGAAACATTCGTGTGATTGACTACTGTGGCGTCAATCACAATATGCGCGACAAAACGCCCCAAAGAAGCTCAAGAACTTTTTTGAGCATAGGGCGTTTTTCAGCGCGTTCAAACGCGCTGTAATACGCTCAGGTGAGAACCAGGGCCATAGGGAAGCATTGGTTTTCATGTGTTGAGCGTTTTACAGCGCGTTTGAACGCGCTGTAAAACGCGCAAGTCTGAACCCAGCCTTAATGTTTGCTTCCTAGAAATTGTCAGTCAGACCTAAATGTTAGTTGCAGCAATTAAAGGCTAGGATATGCCATCATGGTGGGATAGGTGCAGGTCCCACCTCTGGAACCTGCAGCTTTTGCCAGAACGGACCTCGCTTGTGAAGGAGAGTGTACTGCGCATGTGCGGTGTGCTCTCCGTTAACTTCTGTGGGAGTTCCGAAAATAATCGAGCCAGCATACATGCGTGGCTTCTTTCTGTTCACTTCAGGGTCCTGTTCTGGAGATAGGTGCAGGTCCCACCTCTGGAACCTGCTGCTATCTCATATCGGTGACCTATTCTAGTGACATGCCATCGGTGTCTGAGGTGAGACAACCCCTTTAATTGCAGTGATAAGTGTCATTAGAAGCCTCTTTTTAATCTGGTTGTGCCCATTTCAGATGCTGTCAGGTGGCAAAGCTGGCCTCGTGTCTGCAAAGGTCCTAAGAGAAGAGAAAGAAGAACAGAGGAGAGCAGAGAGAAATAACAAGAGCCTGGAAGGTGAGCGGAAAACATGCAGCTTTATAGGGGTCTCTAGGTATTAAATCCTGACACAACCCTAGTTTTATTACAGCGGGTGTCTCATTGTATGTGTGACTTTCCACCAATCGTGTTCTTGAGAAGAACGGAAGGGCAATCGTGCCTTGTATAAGACCAGGTTCACACGTTGTTTTGTGGTGCTCTTTATGAGCATGGAAGATATAGAAATATAAAAACATGTGTATGTACCGTCATTGTTACCAAAGGGAGAACGGAACATATCGTACAGTTTCATGGCATCGATATAGTTTTTCCTGCTTTATGAGTGTCGATAGGTAAATGAACAGACCCTTTTTAGCGATGTTGCACTGTGGTGGTTTAACAGCTCTTCTATGGTTTCTCGGGCTACTGAAATAACTTTTTGCAGCCTTCTGTTCATGACACAGGATAGGTCATCCATATGTGATTGTCGGGGCACTGTTTTACTCGTGCGAGCACTGTTTCCTCTTCAAGATTACACTGTGCTTCTAGTCGCTTGCAGCAGCGGCTCAGTGTAATTACAATTGCTTGTCCCATTCAAGTGAATGGAGCAAGCACTTGCAATTACACTATGCCGCCAAGACTTCTGAGACGACAGACAGTGTAATCTTGAAGAGGAAGTAGCACCGTCTCCTCGTCAAACAGCTGTGACCCCACCGATCGGCTATTGATGACGTATCCTGAGGATAGGTCATCAGCATTACTGGCTGCACAACGCCTTCAAAGACAATAAAATAAAGTATTACGATAGGCTCCTTTTTGTTTTGGTCACTGTGATAGAGAATATATATGTATTCTCAGGTGAGTAAAGGGCCTGTACTTTGGTTTGGGGGGGAAGCTTTGCTTTTTTTTAATCTTATTTACAGAAGTGAATACTGCCATGACTGGCTCCATCCAACCCACAATGGACCGAGCTGTGTATTTCCTGCGCTGAAAGTCTACTCTGAAACAGCTGAATTTTGGAGGTGCAGAATGTCAGATTCCCACCAATCAAACATGATGGCCTATCCTGAGGATAGTCAGTCACTTGCAAAATCCTGGCTAACCCTATTAAATAACGTTGCACCTAAATCTGCTCTATAGACACCCTTAATCATGGAAGTCTTATGTTTTATGCCCAGATCAACCCGTAGGACAATCCTGATTGTTGTGGAACGAGGGAATAATGTTCAGAGCCGCTTATTGTTACCTTAACTAAACGGGAAGTTACCTAGATTATGGGTCATAAGCAAGATATAAATGGCCTCATCAAGCGAAATGTGGTGTGTGACATCTATACATGCGCTGAAATGTTGCCTGAATGTAAATGGAAGAAATGTCCCTGTCCTTGCTAGAAGATTGCATACATTATAGCACTAGTCTAGTCTTTTATAGTGTTGAGCGAACTTGTTTTTTAAGTTCGGCATCCAAGGTTCGGTTCGGGTTTATCGAAGAATCCCGTTATGGGTTCCAAATGCCGTTATGGTCCGTGGTAGCAGAATCCATAACGGATTCTTCGATATCCCGAACTTTGGACACAGAACCTAAAACACAAGTTCGCTCAACCCTAGTCTTTTTCAGTTTATAGCACGGTATAGATTTGCTTTTCTGGTGCACATACTGCCAAATGATGCACCAAATTTGCAGCATCTTACTCCAGCTCACCTCCAGGCGGCTGTATGAAACACTGGCCTTAAAGGGGTATTCCCGTTTCTGACAATGGGGGCATATTGCTAGGATATGCCCCCGTTGTCTCGGAGGTGGGACCCGCACCTATCTCTAAAACTAAGCCGGCAAAGTGGAGGCCGGCGATGTCAGGTCCGGCAACCACCAATCGTTCCTATTGGCTCGCCAAAAATAGCATAGAGGAACACAGCACTTTCACGGCCACTGCTTCCATTCACTTCTATGGGGCCGACGGAAATAGCAGTGCCTGGGCTCTTCTATTTTCGGCGGCCCCATGGAATTGAATTTCCCCCTAGCGATATGCCCCCATTGTCTTAGATGGAAAAACCCCTTTAAAAGTGTTTTCCAAGACTTTAATACTGATGATCTATCCACTGCACTCAGGGTGGGCAGAAACCATTAGATAGGTAAGTATATTTCCTTCCCCTTGTTTCCTAGCCTGGGTTCTAAGGTATTAATCGTCCCCTACGGGACCCCCTTCTCCTGTGTTCTCCAGTCAACACAGGGGAAGAGGTTTTCCCCCAGAAACTTAGGATTTCCCCCTCCAGTTTATGGCGTCAAACCTACCAGAGCCCTTGGCCCCCCTCACCTTCCTCCTAGGCCCGTCGGTGCGTTCCCAGTGGTCGCATGTCTCCCGGGGCAGCCGCTTCTTCTCTCTTCATCGGTATGCCCCTCTCAGGCCATCTTCTGTCCCCCGATGCTCCTTCTCTGCAATCCGTTCCGGCCGGAAGTTCTTCTGGTCGGCCTCGCATTCTCAGCAGAGTGGACACATACGAACATGTGACCAAAACAGATGCCATTTAAAGTGTATATACTGGGCTATGGCGAGGCTGTTCTCTCTTTTGTAGATCAGTTAACCTACAAACCATCCTGTGCGGCATAAAGAGAGGGAATAAGCATTAGTCATGTGTATATTGGGGGTCATATTCTTATATCTGTCAAGTAAATTCGTATCCGTTTATTTCCTGTGATTTTTTTGACCTGTAGAATTATTCTAAGAGGCGTCTTCTTTACCATGTCTTTCTATTCAGATGACTCGAGGACTACAGAGACCGTTTTTCGAGACAAAAGTGGCAAACGCAGAGACTTAAATTCTGAACGAGAACAGCAGCAGAAGAAACAAGCCGCGCAGGAGAAGAAGGATGAGATGTACGCCAAATGGGGCAAAGGGTAAGTTACAGAATGGACCGGAACCCTGATAACCCCAGCAAAGAGAGACGTGATTGAGAGTTGTGAGAAGATCTAAAGGAGTTTTCTCACCATAGACCTATAGAGATAGCTGCAGGTCCCAGAGGGGAGTCCTGCATTTATCAAATATTTAGGACATATCCTGTGTATATTTCATATAGGTCTAAGACTGGAATCCTCCTTTCTTAAGAGACTAATGGAAGATGGGGCATGCTGCTTTTTTTTTTTTTTACACGCCCCCAGCTGAAAAGAATGGGAGGCTATTTTAAGGCATTTTTCCGAGCAGAAACGTGCCAAAATAAGCACCAAAACACTTAAAAGTTTCTCTAGCTTTCCAATATACTTGGGCCCACATTTATCAAACACTAAGGCCCCATTTACACGTCCGCAGTTCTGTTCTGCATTTTGTGGAACGGAATTGCGGACCCATTCATTCCCATGGGGACAGACTATGTCCCGCCCGGGTCCGCAATTGCGGATCCGCACTTCCGGGTCAGCAATCGCGTTACCGAAAAAAATAGAACATGTCCTATTCTTGTCCGCAATTGCGGACAAGAAAAGGCATTTTCTATATAGTGCCGGCGATGTCCGTGTTTTGCGGATCCGTGGATCTGCAAAAAACTTGCGGACGTGTGAATGGGACCTTAGTCATGTTAGCTAGTGTCTAACCTAATGGTAGGGTAACTGACTTACCTGCACCGTGGGAAGTTCATAGCTGCATGTGCCCTATAAATCTGGTACAATATACCTTTCTGCCCTCAGTTTTGGCACTGGCTGATGTTACTGCACTTTCTCTAGGTCAGGTTCAGTGTGGAATACAAATGAGCGTTTAACCCCTTCTTGCCCTGTGCTGTAATAGTATGGTAAGGGGCAAGTTGTAACATACTGAGCCGCACCGGTTGGGATGAGAGAGAACCCATCACATGAAAATACAGTGCTCTCTGCAGGCAGCCATTATGGAGGAGGAGGAGCTGAGCAGATTGATATGTAGTATGGGGGGGAATATTCGGTATAACTTGACTCCCTGCTCTTTCTGAATTAAGTAGCCATGTTGGCGGTCTTAATTAGGACCACCCCCTGGACTCTTAAGAATAGAATGCGTAGGGATTTTAAATGAATACAGCCCATACTGAAGCATTTCTATATTGCTATCAATCTTCTCGGCTCCTCCGGCTCTATACGATGTTGTCTGCAGAGTGGGCTGGATTTTCAATGTGACTTTAACTCCTATCCTGGTCCGTTAACCCCTCAGATACTGTAATCAACGTTGACCATGGCACCTTAGTGGTCTTTCAGGATTTACAGAGGGAGGGGGCTTTCTTTGTAAGCTTATCAGTGCCCAGCAATGTAATGGGTGCCTAACAACAATGGAGCCCACGCCTGCCTTGTGCCAATGTATTAGGCAACGCTAGAGGCAGGATCTAATAAGCTGTCTGTCTGTGTAAAGCTGATACAGAAATATTAGTGCAAAGCAATCAAATGATCGCATTGTCAGATCTCATTGTGGAACTAATACAAAATGTAAAAGAAATAAAGAGATAAACACATCATTAAAAAGTTATTTTTCCTATACTCAATTGAGGAGATTTATCAAAACTGATGTAAAGGAAATTTGGCTAAGTTACCCATAGCAACCAATCATATTCCAGCTTTCATTTTTCAGAGCTAAGCCAGTTTTCCTTTACACCAGTTTTGATCAAACTCCTGCAAAAAAATACTACTCCACACTGGTATTGCCTCATCCCCGTCCTGTGAAATGATCATTTATCCCACACTGTGAACACCATAAAAAGAAGCCTGAAAAAACAATGCAATAGCAATGCAGTCACTCCTCCCACAGACAGGAATAAAGTCTTTTTTTTTTTGGTACCAATGAAAACTACATGTTGTGGCAAGCTCTTCCGTCCGGGTCCCGACTGGATATAGCCATTTCTTTTCCTGTTCATCTGCATTCACTACTATGCAGCTAGACAGGAATAGAAGCGGCCACATCAAGATTGGCCCTGCGTGGAAGAACCCGCAGCGCGCGCGAGTCCGGTGGCGAAAGGGACGGGTAAGTACTACGTAAAACAACTTCCTTCCACAGGTATTACCGAATACCAATTAGATAAAATGATCTGAGAACCCATTTAAATGTTTAAAGCTCTTAAAATGCAGTGCATGAAAACAAATTGATGTCCATAAGAATGTGGAAAAGTAGTAAAACCTAACGTAAACCGTATACATTTGGTATTGTAATTATAACAGCCCATAGAATGAAGTCTACGTATTGTTTCCACCACAAATAGATTGAATAAATGCCAAACAACAATGGTGACATTGCTTGTATTTTTTGCTTGTTTTTTCCCATTTTCTTTTGAAAGCTATATATCAGCACCCTCCTAAAGCTGCCTCCTAGTTGGCCGCCATGTATCCTTCCTGAGTCTGGCCTCTTTACAGAACCTGTTCAGATTTTACAAGTTTGTGCCCAATGTGCAGCACAAGCCCTGAGCGGTCCAGCTTCTACTTCTTCTTCAGATGCTAAGATTTATGTCATCATTTTCTCTTTTTTTCTTCAGTTTGGTCCAACAGGAGCAGCAACGTCAGAATTTGCAGGACGCTGTCCGAGAGATATCGAAGCCTCTTGCTCGGTACATCGATGATGAGGACCTGGACCGCATGTTGCGTGAACAGGAGAGAGAGGGAGATCCTATGGCAAAGTTCCTGAAAAATAAGAATGATAAAGAAAGCTCCGGAAAGAAAGGTAAAGTGGACATCTAGATGGATAGTCACTATAAGGGCTCATGCACACAGCCATAGTTTTGTTCTGCATCAGATGTGGACCCATTCATCTCAATGGGGCCACAAACGAGGCGGACAGCACACTGTGTTCTGTCCGCATTCGTATGTTTGTTCCGCGGCCCTGCAAAAAATCGAACGTGTCCTGTTCTTGTCTGTCTGTTTTGTGTACAAGGATAGAACATTTCTGAAGGAGGGAAAAAAAATGGCGGCAGGCTCTCAGCCGATTTCTGTGTTTATTGGACCACAAAATTGGATACGATCGAATGCAGGAGTCCTAACTGTGTAACTGCGCTTTTATGTGATGCTAATGCGGCTCTTTCTTTCACTTTCACACTGTTCTAGAACGCCCAAGATACAAAGGTTCTAATCCTCCACTCAACAGATTTAATATATGGCCAGGGTACCGCTGGGATGGTGTGGACAGGTAAGAGACGTTAAAGGGGGTTGTCCAACGTCTCCAACAGCCCCCCATGTGCTGGGATTCTCACAGGTAATATACTTAACCCGCACCCTGCGACGCTCCTGGTCCCCCCACTGCCGCTTCTCCCTGTGCATCCGGTGGGGGGTGGGTGGCGGGAGAGCAGCCAATGGCGGGCAGGCACGGGGATGAGCCTCTTTAGCGTCACCTGCGATGCTAGGAAGGCCCGTCTCTGCCTGCCATTGGCTGCTCACCCCTCTTTCCCGACACTGGATGTTTTCATCCGTGTACAGGGAGAAGCGGCGGCACAGGGAGCGGGGTAAGTATATTACCTGTGAGGGGCCCAGCACATGGGGCGCTGTTGGAGACGTTGGATAACCCCTTTTAACTAATTCATACATCATTGCACACATGACATATTACTGAAAAATACAATTATTATGGCCCAATATGGTGAATATGCTGTTGAAAATTGCATACTCAATATATATCTGTTACCCAAACAAGCTCCCTGAATAAGTGGGCGTGAACTGGGTAATAGAAAATATTAGGTCTGCAGTCTTTACTAAAGTGTTTCCCAACCAGGTTCCTCAGGTTTCTTGGGTCCTGATTAGGTGTTCCCCAGATGACCGCAGCAGCAGGACCATCACTTGGTGATTTGAGTAACAGTTTCCTAATTTAGAAGTGTTGTTTTTCCACACATAATATGGTTTTGCAGTTGCAACATGTGAACACAGTCTTATGTGTTTTAGTCCATTAAAGGGACCCCTTTATAAACATTTGTCTGCCCAGAACAGAGTATCGGGTACCTCTCACCCCTATTTCTTTCCAAATTGCCAAATAGGGCCCAACAGATTTACTATCATTTATGTCAGAAACTGGCGTAAATGGTAGTTCAATTCTCCGCCAGCTCATAGCTGGTGTATATTTGTTCTGGAGCACAGACTGCCTTCAAATGCGTCTGTGCCTCTTAATAAAATTGGCGCATTCTGCTCCTATGCATCTTATACTAAGACTGGCATTTGTAATGCCAGTATTGGTATATCTGCCCCAGTGTGTGGATGTTCATCTGTGGAGAAGAGTCGGGCATATTCATGGGCTGCGGAGTAAACTAGCCTTCCTGTTGCTTGATTGACAGCCCACCCCATTTACACCTGGGGGCAAGCAGAGTAAAGCCAGAGAGCAGCAATGGGCTGTATTCTGCATATGCGCAAAATATTTCCTTCAGTGCTTAGGCCTGGGTTTAGAAGTAGGTTTAGCCAGATGGGGATGTCGGTCAAGGCCCTGGAGTTGGAGTTATTGAGGAGAAAGAACAGGCCTGGTGACCTACTCTTCAGTTCCTAACCATTCCCGCTTGCTAGATGCCATTTTTTTTGTCGTGCTGATGTGGCATACCTTATCCAATTTATTACTAGGCAGGAAAAGATTAGATAAAGATTGTGACAGTACACCATGGCTTTTCAAAATGAGAAAGAAGTCTTTCTACTGCAAAGAGGAGTCAATAGTGAAGGGGGATTGCCGTTTCCATGATTGTTAGTGACAGGTTCCCCTTAACCCCTTCCTGCATTTTCCCGTACTTGTACTCGAAGGTGGTTTTGCAGGCACAGGAGCTATGCCCATGAGCTCAGCCAGTCTCCTGCACCATAGCCGGACAGAAAAACGCTGTGTGCTGCCGGGGGAGACAATCCCATAGAAAGCCACAAGATCATTTTCCCTTCAGCAGGATGGATGGGAGCCTAGCCTTACCAGTAGGACCTTCACCAATGAAATCATCTCAATTTACAATAGATGTTTATAGTGGGGAAAGCCTTTAAAGATCATCTGTCAGCAGATTTGTCCCTATGACACCGGCTGACCTGTTACATGGGTGCTTAGCAGCTGAAGGCATCTGTGTTGGTCCCATGTTCATATGTGTCAACATTACTGAGAAACATGATGTTTTAATATATGCAAATGAGCCTCTAGAAGCAATGGGGGCGTTACCTTTACACCTAGAGGCTCTGCTGTCTCTGCAACTGTCGCTCCCTTTCCACTTTTACTTTAGGAGGTGTGATGATGTTTTACCTGCCTGGCTCTGTCACTCAGTGCAGAGGGTGCGGCAGATTCAGAGAAATCAAAGCCTCTAGGTGTAATGGTAACGCCCCCGTTGCTCCTAGAGGCTCATGTGCATATAATAAAACATAATTTTTCTCAGCCATGTGGACACATATGAACATGGGACCAACACAGATGCCTTCAGCTGCCAAGCGCCCATGTAACAGGTCAGCCAGTGTCATAGGTACAAACCTGCTGATAGATGCCCTTTAATAAAATGCACATTAGAAAGTGACACAGGCATTCCTCCAGTTTTGTCTGGTATACAATGCATGATTGGGTTAAATTCTAAGCATTATCTGATTCTATTTTCTTCCAGGTCCAATGGATTTGAGAACCAGTATTTTGCAAGAATTTCTGAAAAGAAAGCTGTACAGGAGGCTGCTTACAAGTGGAGCGTGGAGGATATGTGAATTCACCTGGTGTCATTGGTCAGAGCACTAGACGGGACCGTAGTACAGCAGTGCTCTGTATGTGTCTACGTTCTCTGTATTACGTGAGAAGCTTACTGTATATCATGGAAGCTACCTGTGTCGGTCCTCACTGGGTGTGAGCTGTGATTACTAATAACGTGACGTCCTTCTCCTGGTCGGCCTGGCATCCCCTATATTTCTTGTTGGCGATTTTTTTTTTTTACCATTAGGCCCCTTTCACACGAGTGAGTGCAATGCGTGATGCGAACGCATTGCGCCTGCACGGAATCCAGACCCATTCATTTCAATGGGTCTTTGTACATGAGCATTGGTTTTCACGCATCACTTGTGCGTTGCGTGAAAATCGCAGCATGTTCTATATTCTGCGATTTTCTCGCAACGCTGGCCCCAAAGAAGTGAATGGGGCTGAGTGAAAATCACGGATAGTTGCTAAGAGATGTTGTTTGTGAACATTAAGTTTTTTTTATCATGCGCGTGCAAAACACATTAAATCGCATTGCACCCACGCGATAACAACTGAACGTGATCGCAAGCAAAACTGAATGTACTTGCTTGCGAAATCGCTCAGTTTTCACTGAACGTATCCGGACCTAATGCGCTCACGCTCGTCTGCAAGGGGCCTAACCAGTTGTTATTTATGCAGTTTCTGTTTTACCTCTCAGACATGTCATGGACTCCTGTATCCGTGTGTTTACTGATGGACTATTACAGAGCCGTGGTTTATCTACCCCATGGGTATGCATCACTACGTGGGCTCCACTCAATACTAACAGGATGGAATTCGGTTCATTTATTAAAGGGGGAAAAATTCCGTAATTTTTTGCAGAAGTATTTTAGCCAAATTCCCTTCCCAAAACAGTTCTTTTGACGGGGGAAGGCATAATGATTTCCAGTATGCACGACATTACGTTTGTTTTTTGTACAGTTGTGTCCTTGTTTTAGAACTGATGATGGTTACTTGTAGTTACATGGCGGCATTACTGCAGTTATTGCTTGACATGCACATTTCTATTATTCCGGTTTTAACGAGAGAACAAACAGAAAATAAATTGTTTATATTTTAAAAATACAAGTCCCCTCTTATTTTTGCAACTTAAAATCAATACGTATAATGCTGAATTTGCAGGCAATATTTAAAAGAAAAAGAAATGGAAGGTTCGACCCGCGCTGACTCTACAGTGCTATATAGTACTGTGTGGGTATTATTATTTCTCGCACATATTCATTGGGGGACACAGAAACCGTGGGTATAGCTATGTCCACTAGGAGGCGTTGACACTAGGCTAGAATTGTTAGCTCCTCCTCCGGCAGCTATACCCTCTCCAGCCTGGAGAAGGAGCTTCAGTTTTAGCTTAGTGTCTAAGGAGGCAAGACATCCCTGCTCTGCTATTTTGTTTGTTATTTTTCTTCTTGCAGGTGGGAAAACAGTGGACACCTAGTCTCCCTGTTATCCCGGGGGAGCACGCCAGTGTCGCCTCGCCTCACTGCCTCCTCCCCCCCAAGAAGCAAAAGGAGGACCAGGGCAGCCTCGCTCCCCTGCTCCCGCCAGCCAAGGGGTCACCTAAATCGGCCAGCCCTCCCGCCATCCAGACTCCTGCCACTTTGGTGCCAGCAGCTGAGGAGGTGACCCTGCTGGAGTAAGTGACCTTGTGGTTCACTAGGGAGGGTGAAGAGAAGAGGATGAAGATGGGGTGAGTAACCGGGATGCGGTAAGTATATCCCTTACCCCTTTTCCCCTTCCACGCGGTCAGGTCCCCCTACCGGACACAGTGACTCTGCCAGACTGGGGGTTAATGGACTGGGCCCCCATTTTCCCGGGTCCCATGGTTCGGCACCATGGGACACCCTTCCACCACAACTCACTGTGGACTCCTGTGCCTCCAGACGGCGCGCGCTACTCCCGTTGGCGCCATGCGCTCCACTGGCGATGCGGGGGTTAAAATTTACTTCCCCCCCCGGCGCTACGGGGGTTAACTTGTTGCCGGAGGTTCGGGTTGACTTCCTGCACCTCCGGTCGACTCCTTATACCAGCGGTCGCGATCCGCTCCGCTTTCCATTTCTTCTCCTGCGGCCGTCGTCGGAGCTCCGCAGGATTATTTGAAGGGGCATCCTCCCCTGGTGGGCAGCCGGGTTCTGAGACTCTAATTTAGGCCGAGGCCTTGCGGCCTGCTAAGCTGTCTTCCTGGCTGCGGGTGGAGGGGCGGGATCATTCGCGCTCCTCGGAATCTCCTCCCCCTGTTTTCCGGCACGGTTTTAACCCCTTCCTGCCGGCCTTTTTCCTGTTCCCCTTTTCTATAGGTGGCATTCTACACCTTTGCTGATTATGGTGCTGGCTGTGTGCGTGACTCCCCTCCGTTAAATATGGGCTGGTCACGTGCAGGTTTCCCCTCCATAAGTGGAAAACTGCACTCTCACTGGATATGCTGCCAGACATGTGCATGGTCCTCTCCCCCTTCCAGAGGTGGAATATTGTGCTCACGGGACACGCCTGCTGGCCTTGGACAGCACCCCTTCTTGGGCGGCATTTTCCCTCGCGCACTGCGGTGCTGGGGCATGCATATCCCCCTTCACTGGCGGAGTAGTTACTCTCTCACGTAGGCGGTGCTAGTGCACGCGTACACCCATTAGTTGGTAGCTTGACACTCTCGCTTACAGCGATGCTGTCCAGGGCATGTCCCCCTTCCCTAGGCGGACTTCCTGCTGGATGCAATGCGGCCATGTGTATGTCCCCCTTCGGGCGGACTGTGGCAGCTGAAGGCAGCGTTGCTCTCGTGCACCTTCCCCCCGGCGGGCTGTTACGCTCCTTTTGTATGCAGTGTTTGCCATGTACGTATTCCCGTTTTTCTAGGCGGACTGCTTGCGCTACTGGTCCTATGCATAACCCCGTTGTAAGGGACATATTGCATGAGGCTGTGGGCTCTAGCGTGACCCCCTTCATTAGGTTTTGCGCGCATTGTACGTGGTACAGGCTGTATGCGCCTCCTCCTTCTGTAGGTAAGTGGCATTCTCTCTCTCTGCGGAGCTGAATATGCGGGGGCCCCTTTTTTCTCCCTGGTCGGGACGACATTTGCGGGTCCGTTCGTTCTGTCATATTCGTTGGCAGTTGTTTCTGTCATAGCTGCGGTTCCCTCATATCCTACCATTCCTTCGGATATTGTGTAGTAGGAGTTTTCCTATGGCCGCCCTTCAGCTCCTCCACCAGGTTCCGGCTGCTCTCCTCTAGCGGGTCACCCCTCTGCCAGCTCCGGGGACCTCCATTTTGAGTTCTCACGGTGTTTGGCTTCTGCAAGGTGGTATGACGTACGTCATGCGGATTTTCGTGGGCCCTACCATTGAGCTGTCCCACTCTGGCTCTGGCTACCCTGTTTCCCACTCCTTGGTTGGAGTTGTTGCTGCCTGCGTCCTGCCTGGGCTGCTTCTTTTCGCTGGTTCCTGCGCGCTTCATCCACCTCCGAGGTGGCTTCAGCGGCTGTTCCTTCACAGCTCTCTCCTCGGGGGAGAATGGGATTGTTGTCTTCCAGACTTCATTCCTGCGGATACTTCCGGTGTTCCTTTGGGACCTCGGCCAGTCTCTCTCGCACACACTAGCTGCTTCGGCAGTGTGCCCCTTTTTCCGTGTCTACCGCGTTCTGTCCTCCCACTTTGGTGAGAGATTGGGTTTTTCCGTTTTAGGCGGAGGTCCGGCTATACTCTAGCCTTCCCCGTGGGCTGACTTCCAGCGCATGGATCCTTGGTAGTCGTAGTACCTTGGTACTTACCTTTTACTCCTTGCCATTTTGGGCCCAACTGGTGGGCTTAGCCCCTCCACTTCCTGTACTGGTATTCCGTTGCTCGGTCTGAGGTGGTGAGCCCACTATGACGCCTCATCTGTCTCGAGGTTTGTTACTCTCTACCCTCACGGCTGTTTACTCTGCACCTGCCGTCTTCCTTTGGTACGGTGGGGTGTTGCATTGCGTTATGCCACAAACCCTTCTACGTCCCTCCTTGATGTGGTTCTTGCTGGGGACTGCTCCTTCGGACGCTGTTTGTCCTTGGGTTTTGCCTACCGTATTTCCCCCCTCTTGGGATGGTGGAACTCTTCCTCCGGTGGCGATATAGGCACGCATTTTTATCTGACTCGTCCCTGCATCTGTCGGATGCTGGGCCCTTCGGTTACTCTGTCTGCTTTCTGCTCCTCCACTTTCAGTGGTTACAGGGCACCCTGGCTTGTGTGCCAATGGGGTCGGTTTTGCCGGACTCCCCTGTCTGTACTACTGGTCTGCGCCTGTTCACTGCGTTTTTTTCTTTCTTTTTTCGCCTGCATAGTCGATATTCAGCGGACGCTCCTAGTTCTTGCTCCCTGACGGGCTTCCCCAGTACCCTTCGCTAGTAGGTATCGCCTTCGCGTTCCCTACGCCTGAGTTACCAGTGTTGCTTTCTGTCCTTCTGCAGCTGCTTCGCATTGCTGGTATGCATGCTTGTTCCACGTCCTGGAGCGGGGCAGTTTTCTTTCAGCGTCCACGCACCATGTGCTGCCAGGGCGGGTACTTTTTTCCAGGTCCTGTTTTGCAACTGGCGATCTTCTCTGTTATGTTGGGGATGCGGAGTTCCTTCGCTCCGTTCCCCGCTCCATTCGTCTTCTTGCTGTCAGTACCGGCCTTGGGCCTATGGCGGTGTCCCATGAGACATGTGTCACTTGTTCCTCTTCTGGGGTCCTCTGGTCCCCTGATCCACTATCTCTTCTTCTGGGAGGACCCATTGGTTTCCGTGGTGTTCCTCGGGTCTTGTCTATTGTTAGATCCATTTTCTCTATCTGTACCTAGCGGCAGCTTGCGCTCAGGGTGTTCCCCTTCTTCCCACTCGGTGGCAGTGGGTTACACCGTCTGGGTGTGATGAAGCCTTAGGCTTCTCTCTGTCTTTGGTTCCTACGCTGCTCGAGTTTTCTTCTCGTTGGTCCTGTTGCTGTTTTGAGGTACTTCTCTCCAACGCGGAGTTCCGCTCACTGGTCGGGGTTCCACTCCTTCCTTTACGTCCCCCCGCTGCGGCGGGCGTTTTGGATCTTATCGCTTCGTGTCTCTGCCGCTGCTGCGTAGCTGGCTGTGTGGCCCCTGCGCTCTGGGGAGTTTTTCTTTCCTGCTGCGTTCTTCCATCCACTGACTCTGCCTGGGCCGTCTGGTCGTGCAGGCGGCAGGGTTCTGCACCCCACGAAGGTGGTGTCTCTACGTGGTTTGTGTGTTTCCCTCCCCGTGGACTGCTTTTGGACGTCCCACGGTTTCTGTGTCCCCCAATGAATATGTGCGAGAAAACGAGATTTTTGTATAACTTACCAGTAAAATCTCTTTCTCGCTCTTCATTGGGGGACACAGCACCCACCCAGTATTGTTTGTACTGCGGTTTGGCAGTGCTTGCCAGCGGGCCTTCATATTATTGGTCCTTCGATATCGGGTGTTTCTCTCCTTTTAGTAGTTGGTCTGCTTCTCCTACTGCTTCTGCACAAAACTGAAGCTCCTTCTCCAGGCTGGAGAGGGTATAGCTGCCAGAGGAGGAGCTAACAATTCTAGCCTAGTGTCAACGCCTCCTAGTGGACATAGCTATACCCACGGTTTCTGTGTCCCCCAATGAAGAGCGAGAAAGAGATTTTACTGGTAAGTTATACAAAAATCTCGTTATTGGTAACATTAACTTCCATATGCAGATTTCTACACTAGCTGCTAGCCAGTGTATCGCTGACTAAAAATACTGTTTGCTAGTGTACAGTCGTGGCCAAAAGTTTTGAGAACTACATAAATATTGGAAATTGGAAAAGTTGCTGCTTAAGTTTGTATAATAGCAATTTGCATATTCTCCAGAATGTTATGAAGAGTGATCAGATGAGTTGCATAGTCCTTCTTTGCCATGGAAATTAACTTAATCCCAAAGAAACCTTTCCACTGCATTTCATTGCTGTCATTAAAGGACCTGCTGAGATCATTTCAGTAATCGTCTTGTTAACTCAGGTGAGAATGTTGAGGAGCACAAGGCTGGAGATCATTATGTCAGGCTGATTGGGTTAAAATGGCAGACTTGACATGTTAAAAAGAGGGTGATGCTTGAAATCATTGTTCTTCCATTGTAAACCATGGTGACCTGCAAAGAAACGCGTGTAGCCATCATTGCGTTGCATAAAAATGGCTTCACAGGCAAGGATATTGTGGCTACTAAGATTGCACCTCAATCAACAATTTATAGGATCATCAAGAACTTTAAGGAAAGAGGTTCAATTCTTGTTAAGAAGGCTTCAGGGCGTCCAAGAAAGTCCAGCAAGCGCCAGGATCGCCTCCTAAAGAGGATTCAACTGCGGGATCGGAGTGCCACCAGTGCAGAGCTTGCTCAGGAATGGCAGCAGGCAGGTTTGAGCCCATCTGCACGGACAGTGAGGCAAAGACTTTTAGAAGATGGCCTGGTGTCAAGAAGGGCAGCAAAGAAGCCACTTCTCTCCAAAAAAAAACATCAGGGACAGATTGATCTTCTGCAGAAAGTATGGTGAATGGACTGCTGAGGACTGGGGCAAAGTCATATTCTCCGATTAAGCCTCTTTCCGATTGTTTGGGGCATCTGGAAAAAGGCTTGTCCGGAGAAGAAAAGGTGAGCGCTACCATCAGTCCTGTGTCATGCCAACAGTAAAGCATCCTGAGACCATTCATGTGTGGGGTTGCTTCTCATCCAAGGGAGTGGGCTCACTCACAATTTTGTCCAAAAACACAGCCATGAATAAAGAATGGCACCAAAACACCCTCCAACAGCGACTTCTTCCAACAATCCAACAACAGTTTGGTGACGAACAATGCATTTTCCAGCACAATGGAGCACCGTGCCATAGGCAAAAGTGATAACTAAGTGGCTCTGGGACCAAAACGTTGACATTTTGGGTCCATGGCCTGGAAACTCCTCAGATCTTTATCCCATTGAGAACTTGTGGTCAATCCTCAAAAGGCGGGTGGACAAACAAAACCCACTAAATCTGACAAACTCCAAGAAGTGATTATGAAAGAATGGGTTGCTATCAGTCAGGAATTGGCCCAGAAGTTGATTGAGAGCATGCCCAGTCGAATTGCAGAGGTCCTGAAATAGAAGGGCCAACACTGCAACTACTGACTCTTTGCATAAGTGTCATGTAATTGTTGATAAAAGCCTTTGAAACATATGAAGTGCGTTTAATTATATTTCACTACATCACAGAAACAACTGAAACAAAGATCTAAAAACAGTTTAGCAGCAAACTTTGTGAAACTAATATTTGTGTCATTCTCAAAACTTTTGGCCAGGACTGTAGAGGTAATAATACGTATGATAACAGTGACTACGATCTAAAATCCAGTAAGATCTCTACTTGCCAGTGCTGCTGCAGACTGTGTCTCACTTCACAGGGAAGGTGACTCTGTTCCCGTTGTGGGTTTGCCTTCTTCAGCATCCTCTGCAAACGTTCGCAGCCCCAGCCGGTGGCTTGTGCGCGTAAGGGGAAGCCGTGCTAGTAATCCAATGGAGCGAATCTTTCATGTGACGTCACACCTGATACGGATGCCTCCTTGGACCAAAACTCCTCTAACGCGTTTCGGAATTCCCGAATTCCTTCCTCAGGGATGGTTATGGTCCCTCCTGTTCATGGTTAAAAACAATCGTCTCCATGGTTACCAGACCTACTAAATTATATGTTCGGTAGGTAATCAGCTATAAATGGCATACCCCAGTCATGTCCTCTCACCATCTGTGTATTTACTATTGACCCCCATATGGGTCTATCTTGTCACTATGGGCTGATATTTAAGTATATATGTATATAATATATATATATATATATATATATATATATATATATATTCTCAAAGTGTTTCTTGATTAAATATATCCCCACATATGGGTATGAACTTATTGGGATTATCCTTATGAAAATGCAAACAGTTCAAAAAAGTTGGCGGGGGGAGTGTGTGGAAATGGCAGTGCATCTTATGAAGTTAAAACTAATAACCACCTTGATTATGGAAGGTATTATCAGTATGCAGGAGGCATTGGGAGCGGTGAGTGTAGCGCTGCACAAGATGTACTCACCACTCCCTGTTCTTCTGGGCACTGTACTGTGTACAGCGTCCAAACGTAGTGTACGTAAGAGTGTACTGTGACCTGACGCTGTGTGGTTATTTTTTTCAAATAAATTTATATATTTATAAATAAAATAAAAATATTACATTAGTAGTGAATTGGCCTAGGAAAAATTACGACGAAAGTTAGACTTGGGGTACTTTGACATATCTGGTTGCCAGCTCCAGACAGCTGTTAGGTCTGGGTTAAACAGCTGATAGCATGAGAACTAGAAATGTCTCACTTATAAGACATATTACAAAGTTTCTTAAAGTTTATTTGGGTCTCTAGTACTATTGATTTATGCAAAATTTTGTGAAAAGTTAGTGATCGTTTAAGGGGGTTTTCCAATTACACAAAAAAACAAAAAACACCAGCAGTCAACTTATTGCATTATATAAGTCAGATGATGACGTTCTCAGTACGTTTTGACTCCTCCATTATAATTTCTATCTGTGACCCACCCCCTGTGTTTACATCCCAGCACAAGACTCGCATGGAATGTCTATAGCATCAGGCCTCTGCCTCTCCTTCCCCTCCCAGCTGGATCATCACACATCCTAGCTTGGTCAGCAGCCTCATTAGTATTCACTTCAATGAATTGAATTGAAGGAGCGACCCTCTTTCAGCACATAGACTTTTACTAAATTATTTATGAAATTATTTAACAGGTCATCATCAGGATTTGAACTTCAGACCTTCTGTATGTCAGACAGAATAGTTACCACTACACTACAGACCTGCTCTGTTGTGAGGAGTGAAGGGATTATCCTGGGAAAGGTAATGATGACTTATCCTCAGGATAGGTAATCATTATCACGTCATCGGGTTGATTATTAAGTTGATTATTCGTTAATTTCTAACGATAATTTGTTTCCCTTAGTCCTACCAGCAACACAGATTGGGTTAATTGCCCCCTGTGGACTGGTAGAACCGGCGGAATGTTAATGAGCCCAAAAAGAAAACAACCAATAAAAAGACTCCAGCTCTCCTAAAAGAAGGGGAGCAACCCCCAGCCCACCGTGTCTGTAACAAGAATATGTCAATAGGGTGGGAAAATTTGTGTGCTGCTGTTAGGACTAAGGGAAACAAATTATCGTTAGAAATTAACGATTCCCCTTACGTCCTACCAGCAGCACAGATGGGGAGATAGCAAGAAGAAACCCCTAGGGAGGGTCCTCATGCCTG
Source organism: Bufotes viridis (assembly GCA_033119425.1). NCBI lineage: Eukaryota > Metazoa > Chordata > Amphibia > Anura > Bufonidae > Bufotes > Bufotes viridis. The sequence goes on along the minus strand of CM065590.1, from coordinate 554,736,861 downwards.
GCAGAAGAAAGAACTTAATGCCCAAAAGCCGAAAACTCAGCCACCTTCAAGTCAACCCTATAATGGGAGATGAAGGTAGACTGAGAGCTCCAGGAAGCTGCCTTAAAGATCATCTCCAGAGGGAGAAGATTTCTCTCTGCTCTAGAAGTAGCAACGGCCCTCGTTGAATGGGCCTTTACAAACTCTGGAGGATCTAAAGACTGGGAAACCAAGGTTTCCCTGATGGCCTCCCTGATCCAGCGACTAATGGAAATCTTAGACGCTTTGCGGCCTTTAGACTTACCGGCGAATAGAATGAGGAGGTTCTCGTCTATTCTAAACTCCTTGGATCTATCCACATAGATCTGGAGGCATCTCGAGATGTCCAACGGATGTTTGACAGGAGTATCAGAGGAGGTGGTAGAAAATAACACCGGTAGAGAAATCACCTGATTTGATGTTATGAAAAGTTGGAACTTTTGGTCTAAAAGAAGGAAGGTACCTTAGAAGGACTCTGTCCTGTAAAAAAAATGATATAAGGGTGGATAGCCGCGAAGGCTTGAAGCTCCGATACTCTCTTGGCGGAAGTTATAGCAAGAAGAAAAACAGCCTTAAGCGTTAGATATTTAAGGCTTACCTCCTCCAAAGGCTCAAAGGGAGGAGATGCTAACCCCCTGAGCACCACAGACAAATCCCATTGGGGAATTGATTTTACGATAGTAGGCTTCAATCTCTCTGCTCCTTTAAGGAAGCGTTTGATGAGCGGGTCCCGAGTATATGGCCTGTCGAGGCTGATATAGCACAGACTTGAACCTTCAGTGTAGATGGAGAGAGACCCTTGTCAAGACCATCTTGAAGGAATTGCAATATCGCAGGAAGGGGCGGATCTGCAGACGCCACCTGTTTGGAGCTGCACCATGAGGTGAAGATTCTCATGATCCGAGAATAGGCCTTCTTTGTTGACTCCGCTCTGGAATGCGATAATGTTCTCAGGACCGACTCAGATAGCCCTTCTACTCTGGGAAGGGACTGATCAACCTCCAGGCTGTCAGGTTGAATCTGTGCAGATCTGGGCAGAGATGCGTGTCCCATGACACCAGGGTCTGCTCTGGGGGGAGCCTCCAATATTGTCCCTGGCTCATCTGAATGAGCTGGGTAAACCAGGATCTCTTGGGCCAGAACGGTATGATGGCTATTACCGAGGCCTGATCCATACGAATCTTCATCAATACCCTCGGTATCATGGAAAAGGGAGGGAAGATGTAGGCCAGCCTGAACCTCCACGGTATCGTCAGAGCATCTATCGCCAGTGGGTTGTCCTCCCTGTATAGGGAACAGAACCTCGGTACCTTGGCGTGGAACCTGGTGGCCATGAGATCCACCTCTGGCATGCCCCATCTGAGAACCAACTGCCTGAAGATCTCCGGATGTAAGGACCATTCCAAGGTTGGAAGCCCACGACTCAGGCGATCTGCGATCATATTGAGAGCGCCTCGAATGTGAGTGGCAGATAGATGGGTTAGGTTCAGCTCTGCCCACCGTAGAATTACCCCGACTTCTGAAAGAAGAGGTAGTGATCTTGTGCCTCCCTGCTTGTTCAAGTAGAGCACCGCAGTCATATTGTCTGACTGCACTTTCACCGCTTTGCCCTGGATCTGAGGGGCGAAGTGAAGGAGGGCTAGCCGAATAGCACGCATCTCTCGAACATTTGAAGATAGATGCCTCTCCTGTGGAGACCAAGATCCCCGAACTGTGGATCTGTCTAGGTGAGCGCCCCAGCCTACAAGGGACGCGTCCGTCGTCAATATGAGCCAATCTGGTTGGGTCATAGACTTCCCGGGAGGCAGATGAACCCACCATCTGAGAGAACCTCGGGTTTGACGAGACAGGGAGCACAGAGAATCTAGCCCCGAGGGGCTGCCGTCCCACTTGTCCAGGACCTCTGACTGAAGGGGACGGAGGTGCCATAAGGCCCAAGGGACTGCGTCTGCAGCCGCTGACATGAGCCCCAGCATCTTCATAAGAGTTCGAATCGGAACTCGGCGTGGCACCGAAAGAAATCTTGCTTGGTCCTGAACGCGGGACTTCCTCTCTGGGGTCAACCGGAGGGACATCTCTACAGAGTCCACTATGAAACCCAGATATTGGATTGAAGCCCTTCTCAGGCTTTTTCCATTCTGTGCGCATCACAGAGAGGAGGGTCTCATCTGCCTTAAAGACACGCTGGGTGCGTCCGGCGGGATCGGAGGGCTCCCCCATGTCAACATCCTGGTCCCTCGACCGGATGGACTTCAAAAGCTTCTGTGTTTTTTCTGGTGGGAAAAAACATGGTCGGCTCCTCATTGTCAGATGAGGACGAGGAGGAATCCACGGAGAAAAGGCATAGGCCTATCCACGGGAGCGGAGGTTTCCATAGGTGCCTGCGGAACCGGAAGCCTCTCATTAAGCAGCCGCACCACTCCTTTGATGGAGTCATCCACATAGGTTTTTGCCCACGAATACATTTCTTGCATTGTGGGTTCAGAGATGGTGCGGGAGCGGCAGCTGTCACATCTGGAGTAAGGGAAGCTATCCTCCAGGGGGGTGTTGCAGTCGTAACAGGCCAGATGTCTGCGTTTGGCGGACGACTTGCGTTGCTGGTCCGATTCTCTGGGAGAAGACATTTCTGAAAACAGAAGAGAATATTAATACTGCGAACATCGTACCGCAGAAAAAAGACACAGACGGCCCGCACTTTAAGCAGCAGCTCTGACATGTCGGGGTAGTTGTGAATGAACTTCTGCACCACCAAATTCAGCACATGCGCCAGGCAAGGGATGTGCGTCAAACCGGCTAGTCCCAGAGCTGCGACGAGATTTCGCCCATTATCGCACACCACCAGGCCGGGCTTGAGGCCCACCGGCAAAAACCACTCGTCGGTCTGTTGTTCAATACCCCGCCACAACTCCTGCGTGGTGTGGGGCCTGTCCCCCAAACATATGAGTTTCAGAATGGCCTGCTGACGTTTACCCCGGGCTGTGCTGAAGTTGGTGGTGAAGGTGTGTGGCTAACTGGATGAGCTGGTGAAAGCAGAGGAGGAGGAAGCCGAGTAGGAGGAGGAGGCTACAGGAGGCAAAGAATGATGCCCTGCGATCCTTGGCGGCGGAAGGACATGCGCCAAGGAACTCTCCGCCTGGGGCCCAGCCGCCACTACATTTACCCAGTGTGCAGTTAGGGAGATATAGCGTCCCTGGCCGTGCTTACTGGTCCACGTATCTGGTTAGGTGGACCTTGCCACAGATGGCGTTGCGCAGTGCACACTTGATTTTATCGGATACTTGGTTGTGCAGGGAAGGAACGGCTGTCTTGGAGAAGTAGTGGCGGCTGGGAACAACATACTGTGGGACAGCCATGGACATCAGCTGTTTGAAGCTGTCTGTGTCCACCAGCCTGAATGACAGCATTTCAAAGGGCAGTAGTTTAGAAATGCTGGCATTCAGGCCCAGGGCTCGAGGATGGCTAGGTGGGAATTTACGCTTTCTCTCCAAGGTTTGTGAGATGGAGAGCTGAACGCTGCCATGTGACATGGTGGAGATGCTTGGTGACGCAGGTGGTGTTGTCGGTGGCACATCCTCCGTTTGGTGGGCGGCAGGTGCCAACGTTCCTCCCGAGGCGGAGGAAGAGGCCGAGGCAGCAGCAGAAGAGGGAGCAGGGGGAGCCAGAGTGAGTTCCTTGCTTTAAGGCTGGGAACACACCTAAGCGTTTTGCAGGCGTGCGTTTTTTCAAGCGTTTTTACACGCGATTGTATGCGCGTTTTTGTCATTAATGAACGTGCGTTTTCCGCGCGTTTTTGTGATTGACAGGTGCAAGATCCACTAAAAATGCAGGCCTACCTATATGAAAGGTGTTGAATGTTTGCCAAATTGAGATTTTTATTGATTAGGTGTGTTTGAGAGTGTTGTACTGTTGGAGTTTGGTGTGGTTATTTTGGTGGATTTCTATGGAGTTTAGGAGACAAACGCAAGTGGCAGCAATGGTGTGTGGAGTGTTGCTCTTGCGGATGCGTCGTCGGAGAACGACCCGGCGACGTTTTTGGAACAGAAAACGCGCATTTCTTCATCTTTGCGCGTTCTAATACAATCCTATGGACGGAAACGCCCTAAAGAAGCTCAAGTAGAAGCGACAGTGTTAGGCGTTTTCCAGCGTGTTCAAACGCGTTGTAAAACGCCCAAATGTGAACCATGCCCATAGGGAAGCATGGCTTTTCACTGTGTGTACCTAGGGTTAAGGTGTTTACTTCACTGCAGTTCATGCTTTGCATGTAGATTCCTGGTCATGCAGGTTGTGCTAAGGTTCAGAACGTTAATGCCTCGCTTCAGGCTCTGATGGCACAGCGTGCAAACCACTCGGGTCTTGTCGTCAGCACATTGTTTAAAGAAGTGCCATGCCAGGGAACTCCTTGAAGTTTCCTTTGGGGTGCTCGGTCCCTGGTGGCGGTGGCCAGTAGCAGGCGAACTTTCTTGGCGGCGGCGGCTGTTCTGCTTTTGCCCCCTGCTCCCTCTTTTGCTACACTGTTGGCTCGGTTTCACCACTGCCTCTTCCTCTGAACTATGAAAGTCAGTGGCACGACCTTCATTCCATGTGGGTCTAGGACCTCATCGTCCCCTGCATCGTCTTTCACACAGTCTTCCTCCCTGACCTCCTGTTCGGTCTGCACACTGCAGAAAGACGCAGCCGTTGGCACCTGTGTTTCGTCATCATCAGAGACGTGCGGACTCCGATGAGGTGGTATTCCCGTGTCCTCATCATCAGGAAACATCAGTGGTTGTGCATCAGTGCATTTCTTGTCTTCCACTACTGGGGAAGGGCTAGGTGGATTTCCTTGTGAAACCCTGCCAGCAGAGTCTTCAAACAGCATAAGAGACTGCTGCATAACTTGAGGCTCAGACAGTTTCCCTGATATGCATGGGGGTGATGTGACAGACTGATGGGCTTGGTTTTCAGGCGTCACCTGTGCGCTTTTTGCAGAAAACTGGGTGGGAGATAATGTTGTGAACGTGCTGGATCCACTGTCGGCCACCCAATTGACTAGCGTCTGTACCTGCTCAGGCCTTACCATCCTTAGAACGGCATTGGGCCCCACCAAATATCGCTGTAAATTCTGGCGGGTACTGGAACCTGAGGTAGTTGGTTCACTGGGACGTGTGGCTGTGGCAGAATGGCCACGTCCTCTCCCAGCACCAGAGGGTACACTAACACCACCGCGTCCGCTACTAGATGTTTTCCTCATTGTTACCGTTCACCAATCACCACAATAAGAAAAAAATATTTGGCCCAATGTATTGATTTCAAATTCAGGCCTCTTTTTTATAGGCACCTAACACTATCTGCCTATTTATTTATGTACTGTATTAATCCAGGCACAGCAGTAACCACTGATTTAGGGGAATATCTCTTTTAGGGCTAGTATTTAGGCCCTGGATGAAAGGTATCCTTTTATGGACAGATTTACACTTGGAGATCCACAGTAGCAGGAGAAAAAATATGTGGGATTATGCCTTCAGCAATTGTATTTTAACACTTTGTGTAATATACCCTTTAACGGACAGAAATACAATGGGAGATGCATGGTAGCGTGTAAAGTTAATGAGGATGACCCTCTCAGCACTTGTATATACACCTTGAGTGTAATATACCCTTTTACGGACAGATTAACACTTGGCCTGCAACAGCTGGAACACCAGATTCAGGGTATTGCTATATTGGCAAGTGAATTTCACCCCAGAACAAAATATATGTTTTGGCGGACACTATTATACTTTGCCAGCCACAGCTGAAACCACTGATTTATGGTATTGCTATTTTGGCAATTGAATTTCACCCCAGAACAAAATATACCCTTTACGGACAGATTAACACTTGGCCTGCAACAGCTGGGACACCAGATTCAGGGTATTGCTATTTTGGCAATTGAATTTCACCACAGAAAATAATCTATCCTTTGCCAGACAGCAGACAGTATTATACTTGGCTAGCCAAAGCTGGAACACCAGATTTAGGGGATTGGTATTTTGGCAATTGTATTTAACCCCTTAATAAAATATAGAAATTGCTATCCTGAGTTTCTAGGGGTGACAATAAGCACAGCCAAGCCCCTGATGTAGGATATAGCAAAAAAAAACTAGTATTGATGGACTGATGGACTTGGTGGCAGCTTGTTCTGGTGCACCACAAGTCACAAAATGTCTGCCGATCACCCCAGAAAAAAGTGACAGAAAAACGCTTTGTGCAGCCTAAAAACCAGTGAGCAAGTAACTAGCAGAAGTTCAATGATTCTCAGCTGTTGATCGATCACTTCATTAAGTGTTTTGGCTAAATTAATCCCTTCCTAATCTTGCCCTAACACAGCAGCTGCATCCTCTCCCTACACTAATCAGAGCAGTGTGACGTGCGGCGCTACGTGACTCCAGCTTAAATAGAGGCTGGGTCACATGCTGCACTTGGCCAATCACAGCCATGCCATTAGTAGGCATGGCTGTGATGGGCTCTTAGGGCAAGAAGTAAAACGCTAGCTGATTGGCTGCTGTGCAGCACTTCAGAAAGCGGGAAGAAATCGCCGAACAACGGACCTAAACCCGAACTTTTTTGAAAATGTTCGGTTTCGGGTCCGTGTCCCGAACACCCCAAAATTCGGTACGAACCCGAACTATGCTCGAACTGTTTGCTTAACACCACTTATAAACACTTATTATAGCTCAGTTCTTATCTTACTTATAGAATGTGGCTTAACTAAGTGTTTATGACCTCTCAGTAGTTTAGAGATTAGGGTAATTAGATGACTGGCGCAAGGTGAAAGTAGGATGCACACAGCTAGGCAGTTAACCCTTTAAAAAATGATTATTATTGTCTAGCACCAAATGAGTAAAATGCGGTCTCAAAAAAGAATTGCCCCCAAAGGTGTACATAACCTTTAATCTATATGTATATATAAGTATCTCTGTGAAGGAGGGTCTTGTGATGGAGGTCTTTCGAAGAAATGTGGAAATATCAGGGAAATGCTTAAATAGAGCTCCTCAGATAGTAAATAAGATACAGCACATGCAGCAATATATGTGCCGAATTGCTATACAAAGCTATGGCAGCCAAGAAGGTTATCACCGTTAAATTGAAAGCTGCCGTAGAAACAGCCTTAGTCTCAGCTGGTACAAGGGAAGCTACAATACAGATGGCGCAGGGTTAATGTACCTTCCCACCATGCTACTTGTTCTCTCCAGGTACAGTTCTGTATAATTCACCATGAAAATAACACAGTATTGATTTGTTACACAGGATGGGATCATGTACAAGGGTGGAAACATTTTACCTATCTCCACCGGTAAATGGATTCAACCTGATTATACAATTTAATAGACTTCTACCATAAAATGACTGCAAGGATGTAACAGGAATATGCCAATGGCGTATTTGTAGAAGGAAATCTTACTTAGGAGCACTAATGTATTCTGGCCTCAGATTTGTCATAATGGAAGTGGTAAGTACATTTGTGTGGATTACATTTTTTCTACGCTTTTTATGAAGGGAGTGAAATGTTCTATAATGAACTTCCCTGGGATTTCAGTACCAAGAACTTGGAGGATATCCACCCAAAGCTTAACATGGTCATGTATTGGTAAAGCAGAGGTTGAACCAGAAATCTAAGCTTCATAATACTTTCTTTCTCTTACAGAGATATTGATATTCTGCTTTTTGTTACACTGGCGGCCATTTTTGCAAAAGTTACAACAGGAACTGCACCTTCCGGCAGTGACTGGGATCGGAAATAACGCAGATCCAGGTCATTTAACCCCATCAGAGTCTGCTGTCAATAGCTACCCTAGCATGTGTGGGGTTACAGTGTGGACTCTGATAGGTTTCCATTAAGGCCTGGGCACTTGTGAAGGCTCCCAGCCAAGTGATTACGAGTGTCCAAGGAAAGAATTCACAGCCAGTGCTAGGGATCCGGCAAGCTGTTTCAGCATTGCCGAAAGCTTAAACGTCTCTGTCCGGTCCCTTTAACTATAATATGCAGAGAATCGGCCGGAAGAAAACCACTGCGCAGATCCCTAGCACTAGTGTGAAACCAGCCTAAGAGTATTTAGATGTGCCAAATGGATTTTTCAGTCCCAGACTTTTCTGCAACAGATCAGCATCCCATGGACGTTCATAAGTCTTTCTATTGTTCATAAAATCTGAGCAAAGAAGTCTAAGGCCCCTTGCAGACGAGCGTTCCTCACGCAGCGAGTCCGCAACAGAGCTCCCGGCCTGACCTTCCTGCACTGACAGGATTCACATAGCATTATATTGATTTATCCAATACATTCCAGAACTGTAAGGGTTACATAGCATCATAAATCAATATAATGCTATGTGAATCCCGTCAGTGCAGGAAGGTCGGGCCGGGAGCTCCGTTGCGGACTCGCTGCGTGAGGAACGCTCGTCTGCAAGGGGCCTAAGGGTACAGCCACCCAGGAGTGAATTAAGGGTGAAAGCCAAAACCAGGAGTGAATAAAAAAAAAAAAAAGGATCTGTCCTTAAGGGATCGGCATTTATCATGTAGGGAAAGTTAATACAAGGCACTTACTAATGTATTGTGATTCTCCATGTTGCTTCCTTTGCTGGCTGGATTCATTTTTTAAACACATTATACATTGCTACGCCACCGCTGCAGTGCAGATATGAGGTCTTCAGGACATGAGCTGCTGTATATGCGTGCCGATGTGCTGTCCCACGGTCCCGGCCACCAGAGAGGCTGGCGCTTTTTCCTATAGTGTGTAAGCACGACCACCGCTGCGGGATTACAGGGTGGTCGTAACCCCTGGGAACGAGCAGTGTATAATATAATGGGAAAATGAATCCAGCCAGCAAAGGAGGCAATATGGACAATCACAATACATTAGTAAGTGGCTTGTAATAACCTTGTCTACTTGATGAATGCCATTTGCTGAAGTGAGAGAACCACTGTAATACTTTCTCTCCTTTTATGATTCACTTCTGATTTTGGCTTTCAAAACTGCATGAGGAAACTTGACCGTGTGGCCGTACCCTTAACAGGAGAGAAAATGACAAAGCACATAAATGTGATAATACGATTTATTCTTGAGCTGTGACATAGACCGTTCTTACAATTCCTGGAGTTGTCAGTACTCTCTACCCGGCAGTTAAGGACGTTATGATGATGTCTCTAGGAACCAGAATACTTGAAGTAAAAGATTTTGATAGCACCTCTAGTAATATTACAGCCTCACACTTGGATGTACGTACATTACACGTATCTCATTGTCTGCACATCACTCCTCGGACACTGGTGGGACTCCCGGTCATCACAGCAGACTCCAACATGCACACATAATGTACAGGTACCAATACACACAAATGTTTTATTCTGCTTTTATAGATTTATTTGTTAACCCCAGCTAAATTCTATTCTATGATGCGATTTTATTGATTTTCCGGTTTAATAGTAGGAGCTTACAGTAAGCAGCCAGTCACGTCAGTTCTACATCAACACAGCAGTATTGTCACCTACATCTAGTCTATGGCTGAGATTATTTAAAGGTATACTTCACTAGACTTGTGTGTGTCCATACAGCGTGAAATAAGATTGGGATGCATCTGTAGATTTCTGTTGTATCTCTATAGCAGGGATGTGAAACTCTTGGTCCTGCAGCTTTTGCAAAACTACAATTTCCATCATGCCTGGGCAGCCTTACAGCTATCAGGGCATGCCGAGAGTTGTAGTTTTGCAACATCTGGAGAGTCGTGAGTTGCACATCCCTGCTCTATAGCATGTAGCTGACAGATCTGCCGCATGTATGACTAAAAATCTGCAGCACATTTGCTGTGGATTGCGAGCCCTATGTTAAACATTTGTATCGGGAAAAGCTCTTGCCATGTATGTCACCATTACTAGAGGCCCAGATTTTGCCTGAAGGAGACTAACAGGGTGTCCATCTAGTATCAGTCAGGCTGGTATGTGACTGTTCTGCTTTGCACTCCCACAATGCTTTGCACTCCCACAATGCAGTAGTATTGTAACAGGAAAAACAAAGTGTAATACAACTTAACACCGCCAGATGGTGTTATAACCACACTAAACACTTCAGAAATACCAAGACTGAGGCAGAATGAACTAGAATCATTTTCTAACCCTGTTGGGCAGAATAGTGACTGCATTTTCTTTATACAGAGGACCACTGCCAAAAAAAAGGTATATATCTGAGCTGGCAACATAGTATATACAGAATCAAACTATCAAAGATCCAGGAACCAATGTCTAATTTTTTTTTTCCTCCATGCAATACCATATTTATGGTATATCTCCAGGCACCGATAGATTTCAGGCCACTTCTCACTACACCAATTGCCCTCTGCAGCCTCCCCTTTGTCCCTCAGTGGGTGTCCTCCTCTCAGTCCCATAGCACTATAAGTACAAATACCTAATTTATAGGGAACCTGTCTCCATGAAAATACAAAATAATCAGCATGTTAGAGAGCAGAAGGAGCTGAGCAGATTGATATATTGTTTTATGAGAAAAGATTCAGTATAACTTTTAATTTATTCATTAGAATTCCTGCTCATTCTGGGCTTTGAAGTCCAGGAGGCGGAACTATCAGGGATTGACAGCCTTCCCTCTATGATTGTGTATCAATAGATAGCTGTCAATCACTGGTAGCTCCGCCTTCTGGACTTTAAAGCCCAAAATGAGCAGGAATTTAAATCAATGAAATACAGATTATACTGAACTTTTCCCATAAAACTATATATCAATCTGCTCTGCTCCTCCTGCTCTATAACCTGCTGCCTGCAGCTCAGACACTATGTTCAACGTGACAGGTTCCCTTTATATAGGGGTACACCCTACCCGGTACATCCCTATGTACATTTTTTCTCCATCATTACTGTGTCTAGAGGTAAAGCCATTTGCCAAGACAAAACACTGTGAAGGATCTTTTGGGAAACACATTGAAATTTATTTATTTTTTTAGCCCAAAGTTTTTCTTCTAAAGTCTGAGCAATTGTCATGTGTATTTAGGTGGGATACCGATAATACTACAACACTATAGGTCAGGGGTATACTAAAATGATATTAATATTTAATGACTGCGGCTCAATCAGAAATTAAAATGGCCACACAGATAACTGTATAATATTAAAGGGGTATTTCCACCTTGTAAAGTGACGGCACATCTCTAAGATTGGCCATCGCTTGTTGATTAGCGGTGTTTAGAACTCAGGGACCCCCCAATGATCCAAAATGAAGAGGCTGTATCGCTGGTTTAGTGCTGCGTTGCCTTCACTGCTTATCTCTGCATGTGAATGGTTTGCCTGCAGATGCAAGACTACAGCAGCGTTGTTGCCCCTTCATCATCAGTATCAGTGGGGGTCTTGGAGGCCTGATCCACACTGATCATAAAGTGATGGCATAATGTAGGGGAATGAAAAGGTTAAAGTGAATTTCCAGGACTGGATTATTGATGGCCTCAATATCAGATGGCGATGGCCTGACTCCTGGCTCCCACGCCAATCAGCTGTTTTGGCGCTGGAACTCTGTAGTGGCTGTGCCTGTTTATTGCAGCATTGCTCCCATTCAAGTGAATGGGAGCAGCACTGCAGTAACCAGGCATAGCCACTACACAGGGTATGGAGCGATGCAGTTCCAGCTCTGGTCAGCAGGGGTGGCAGTAGACAGATCCCTGTCAATTTAATATTGATGACCAATCCTGAAAATCCCTTTAAATTTCCAACCAGATTTATTTAATATCCTGCATGTGAACACTTTATTCAGCACAGCTACAAGGCATTTTATATGGTATAGTTGTACAAAGTTATAGGATTCTTATTCTTCTCTCAGTGGCTTTCCTGTGGCTGAGAAGACTTCATTTCCATCTGTTGCTCTAGAAACACCTGCATTCGGCACCGAGGAAGTTCTGGTGTTCTGCATTAGAGAAAAAGAAAATATTATTCTAGCAAGACATTCTATATAAAAATAAGAAGCTAAAAAATAAAATGTACAAACTATCATTTTTTAGGATTTATCAGTCTAGACAGCAATGGAGAACAAAATGGGACACAATGTGCAAATCTGTTAATGGCCAAGCTTAAAAGTGGCTTCCTGTTCTTCACCATCAAACCTTTGGCCTATTATCTGGACTGGATTTGAACATCAACTAAAAACATCCCATGAATGCTTCAATCAGTTTCATCTCACAATTTAAGTTCACACTCAACTACTCCTTTACTTTGTGGTAAAGATCATCAAGATCAACAATAAAAGATCAGAACAATATAATAGAAATAACTGATGGGACAGTTTCCATCCCAAACATATAAAAAAACTTGATCATCTACAGTCAAGCTATCAGATACAACCTCATATGTTCAAAACCTACAGACAGGGATGAATAACGTAGAAACTTCAAAAATACATTTTTGAGTCAATTACAGTGGAAAACCAAATTATCAGAAGCACTAGATTACTAAGGAGTGAGTTGCTACAATATAAACCAAGATCATTGGGAACCTCTGGTAGTCACCTACAATCTAAATCTGGAAATTCTAAGAGGGTTGCTCTGAGACTACATCCAATACAACAAAAAGATGACCATTTGAAATCCATATTTCCAGACCCCCTACTCCACTCCTAATCTCAAAAACATCATTGTCCTCCAACAACAGCAGGAACATTCCCCTGCAAACAGACCAAATGTAAGACTTGTCCCTACGTATCGACCACTGACAAGGTACAGGTCCCCAATACACATCAGAGCTACAAGATCCCAGGTACCTTCACCTGGGCCACACCAAATGTGATCTATTGGATTGTATGTACCAAATGTCCTACAGGGGGTTTCTATGTTGGTGAACTGGTCAAAAACTTAGAAGCCTTGATATTGAAAGGCAATTTCAAATCTCAGAAGGACAGGAGAATCTGGGAATATAAGCCCATGAATACCTTTGACAGCCTCAGATCCGGAATGAATGTGTTTCATGGATTTATGTCCTTCTACATCTCTTAAGGAATGTGCTGGATATCTTTTAGAGGACAATAAAATGTTCACACTTCCTATCTATAATCTTTATCTATCATTACTACAACAATTTACTGCTACAACAGTTTGTTTCTTCTTCCACTGATATTTACCTGCTTTACATCACTCGTCTCATCTACCTAAATATTCCTATTTATTTTGGTGTATAAATATGGGAATTTTCAGATACCGACTTAAAAGACGATTGAGGAAGAGTCCCAAGTAGCCTAGAAAGCTTGCAATTGTGTCATCTTTTCAGTTAGCCATTAAAAGATATCAGCCACTGAGGAATCTCAATTTTTTCCTTTTATTTTCAGTCTAGACCTTATGTTCTGAACATGTGTTATGTGCCCCTAGCGCCGCAGGTACATGCCATGTCTCTAGGGGGTACTTGCACTGTGCTTATGTGGTTATTATCAGAGGATACTTGACTTAGGAATGGTGAGGAACAATTTTCTGTGGGGTAAAAATAGCAGTATCCAGGACTCGAGGCAGATGGCTGTTATCCAGATTGATATACTGCAACAAGCCCACCAACTATGTGAACAGAACATGATCAGAAAGGGTTTCCAGACTTCAGGAAGTATACAGAGTCACTACAGTTCATATGATAGGTGATTCCAGGTGTAGGCCTGAATAGTGGTCAAGAGTGCTATCCATTACAGCATGCAATGTATAATTGAGGCACAGTATGGGGTTCTATGGCCCAGGTTGGACATTCTGAAGCATCCATCGGGCAGCTAATTTTATGACTGCAGTCATTGGAGCGGTGGCTGTGCTTGCATGTGTCTCTCTCCACAAGTCTGTGGGAGTTGTGTACCAGGCCAATGCACCTGCAATAAGCACACTGTGCTTACCCCTAGTCATTTCTGTCTGTTTTTATACCTGTATGTCTCCTTGTGAACAGTAGAGAAGTCCTGGTCTCCAGTTAGTTCTAGGTTGTCTTTTGCAGGCTTATGCTTCTTCATAAGTTCCCCCTTTTTTTGGATAAATGTGCTCCCTGTTGTAGTCTCAGAGTCCAGTTTCATCTAAGAATGGCAACAAGATGCAACATTTTATCTAAATTGATATGTTTATATATATATATATATATATATATATATATATATATATATATATATATATAGCAAGGTGAATTTAATGTAAGACCATAAAGTTTTGATGTTGTGTTCCATGCAATGACTTAGACTCACCAAAGGCTTCATTGAGACACCATCCACGGGATCACCGTAGCGCCGCCGTGGTTGAATGCCCCAATCCTGGAACACACTTTTGCTGTGGGTGGTGCCATCAAATTTTGCATTTATTGGTCGGAGAACTGATCGTGGTCGTTTTAATGGCTCCTTGGGTAGCGGTTCATGAGGCAAAAATGCCAGCTACGGAACAAGATATGGTATGCATTAGATACAAAGATCAGCATGAACCTGTGATTTCAATTAGAGGTCCTCGTTACCAATATTTACAGAATGAAAAACTATTTAGGAAATACCATAAAAGAACTCACATTACAGTACACGAAGCATGTTTAAAGGAAATTAAAAAGGTTGTCCAGCAAATAAAAATTTTAAATCAGCTCACAGCACGATACATAATGCAAAAAGCACCTTCACCGATCTCCCGCCTCTCCCTTTTCAATGCTGCCCGGGTGTCAGGAAGTTACCTAACCATGATCTAGTGCTTGGCAGCTTTAGCAGGGTTAATTTGCTGACCAGCCAAGCCTCAGCTGGTCAACTTATCTTAGAGCCTGGGCACCAAGCCAATCGGGTTTCTGACTTTGTGTCCAATCCCAGAGTCAGGTGGGGGATTTAAAGGGGTTCTCTGAGAATTAAGAAAATAAAATTACTGAAAATACTTAAATATTACATTATTATAAATTTATTCACAAATACCTTTCATTTGTTATAATGGCTTATTTTGTTTAGGGAGAAATCATTAGGAGAAAAAAATGGCCTCCGTCCTATTAGTACACACAAAACCTGTCCTAGTTACACAGCAGGATAAGTTACTTCACAACACTGAGCTAAAGAGCTGCCTCATCCTCCTCCCTGCTTGTCAGGGATTATGATCCTGAATACAGCTAATTCTCTGTAGGAATGGAGGAGACATGAAGTACACAGAGGAGGTGGGGATGTGGCAAATGAGCAGCAGCTCTTGTATCTAGTCTTCATTATTACCATAGTCGGTCATTACCATAGTCTGTCCTGTCTGTATTTGGGAATATATTTATAACAAAGTAATATTTAAGTATTATTATTTTCTTAATTCCTGGAGAACCACTATAAGTATGGCACGGAGGCCATTGGTTGCGACATTTGTGTCGAGAGGGACCATGAAGCAGAGAGCAGCAGGTGACCTGGGCAGCGTCGGAAGGGGAGTTGCGGGGATCAGTGTAGTCAGTATTCTTTTAAAAAAAAAAAGTTTTGTACCCCTTTGTGAGCTGCTTTAACCCCTTCCCGACATGTGACGTACAGGTCTTTAAAGATGGCGCCCACTCCTGAGTGGAGTGAGCGCCATAGCAACGGGGTGCCTACTGTTTCTTACAGCAGACACCCGCAGCTAATGTCCGTGACCGGTGGTTATGCCGATCGTGGATATTTACCCCCTCAGATGCCGTGGTCAAACCTGACCACGGCATATGAGCTCTCTAGAAACCAAAGCACGGACTTCCGATGATGCTCCGGCTCCCTCGTGTGGCTTGTGTGCGGCAGCTCCTGTCATAGTCTATGACAGGAGGCTGCAGCACAGTCTTTTCTATGGAGCCCTTGCTTGTAATAGGGCTCCATAGGAAAGTAGCAACATTATCATAGACTCCAATGCTAGTGCATCATGGGTATTGCCGTGTGCGTAAACACCTGTACTATCAAAATACAAAAGTATTAATCCCATACGGAAATAGGCGAAATGAAAAAAGGGTGATTTGCCATTTTTTTGGTCGGGTCGCCTCCCGCAAAAATTTAATAAAAAGTGATCAAAAAGTCGTACACGCCCCAGAATGGTATAATTGTAAGGTACGAATCGCCCAACAAAAATGAGCCCTCATACAGCTCCGCCCACATAACTACAAAAAAGTAATAGGGTCAGAAAAGTTTACATATGTGGTATTGCTGGATTCATACTCATACCTTGAGAATGTAGATCACAAGTCAGTTTTACCGCATAATGAACACCGCAAAAGAAAACCGTGGCAAAATTGAACTTTCTTTCTAATTCAACCACCTTTGCAATTTTTTTCTCACTTCCCGCTACATTCTATGCAATATTAAATGGTGGCGTTGGAAATTACAACTTGTCCCGCAAAAAATAAGTCCTCATACGACTATGTGGATGGAAAAATAAAAAAGTTATGCCTCTGGGAAGGTGGGAAGTGAAAAACGAAAACGCAAAGTAAAAAAACCTGCGGGGTAGAAAGAGTTAAAGGTAATTTTTATTTGCTGGACAACCCTGTCTTCAAGCTACCGATCTAGAAATGGATTACAGTGTGCCAAACATTTCTGGGACTAGACATTTTTAGCTTCTTTTTCTGTATATTGCATATAAAACCTAGTCTCGTGAGTACCTGTAAAGAGACTTGATCAACTAGTCATCTTTGAGGAAAGTGTTGTACATTTGCGTAATGTACACCCTAGTAGAGAGTTTTGAGTTAATGGAGGGGGCGGGGGGGGGGGGGGGCTCTCTGTCAAGGACCCTCATCTCCTGGCCACAGAGGAGATCAACTACAAAGTCCATCTCTAACTCTGGAGGACCTGTCCTGTCCTGCATTACAGAGCCTGTCCACTGATTTCAATGGCCATTTTGTAATTCTTGAATTTTTGTTGTGGTGGCACTGCAAGTAAAAATATACTGTAATACTCAATGCCAGGATTCCCCACAGATTATAGCTAATTGCTGAGGTCCCAGTAGGGGGACACTTTGTGATTAGCTTATAACAAGTAACAATTGTCTAAACCACTTTAGATATTGATGGCCTATCTTCAGGATAGGTCAAAAATATCAGATCGGTGGGGGTGGTCCAAAGTGGGCCACCAATTTATGTGAGTCCAGAATGTTCCAACAGTGGAAATGTTACATTTAATTAATCTCCTTTTCTGTATTAAAATCCATGTGAAATACATTTCCCTTGGCTTTCCATAGGAAATCCTCACTGCTATTCATACAGCAATGGAAAAAATAAGAGACTGTACGTATTTAAGCAGATTCCACATGGAAAGTATTCACACATGGATTAGAATAGTGGTATTCAACAGTCCGATCCAAAAGCATAAAAACTTCAAATCCACGTCAAGTTTTTCCACACTTGAACATGGTCTAACACTGTAGTTGTGGTTGAGGCAGTCTGAAGAACTGAGGGATGTGGAGGATTCTGATGATAAGACGTGGGACGAAGTTGAAAAGCTGAGAACCCAATCACACCTTTGTAACTGTATTTCCCTCCACCTGTCCTCCCCGTTCTCTGTCCATGGCAGTCAACTCTTCCTTTAGCTGAGCCGGCTCAGGCCGAGGGTGCAACAGTGGATTCCAACCAGGGTAAGCCGCTCTTTGAACCGTCTGAAAGTCATTGCTAAAGACAAAGAAGAATTTCAATGATTTTAAGTATGTTTATTAGTTTCACTAACAATCTTAAGTAAGATGCTATCCAGCTTCCTACCTGTAGAATGGGTTCACGGTCAGGTTGTCAGTGGGTGGAATGGCTGGCCTGCTGGGCTCTATGGTATGGCAGCCAGAGAAGTCACTTTGATACTTGGTCATCAGTTCCGCTGGAGATCGTTTAATGACATTTTTTAGAAGAGATTCCTTAATCATTTGCTTCTTTTCCAGTGGCAGAGGATGAAACGTGGACTGATGTGTTGTAGTCATGAAGTGTTCACCTAAAAGTGAATATTTTGTAAGCATTGAGTTTAGCCTATGTATTGTATAAAGCATGGGTCAGCAACCTTCGGCACTCCAGATGCTGTAAAACTACAACTTCCAGCATGCACAATTGCTCGGCTGTTCTTGTAACTTCCACCTGAAGTGAAAGAAGCATTCTGGGAGTTGTAGTTTCAGAACAGCTGGAGTGCCGGAGGTTGCTAATCCCTGATATAAAGTAACCAGGTAGAACACCCTAAGTCAACAGTGGTGGATATTCCAAACCTGGACAATCAAAGTATAAAATGAAGATAGCTGCCTTCAAATGTCAAACCTACAAATTCTATAATTGGTGCACAATGTAGTTCTTTTTTCAGAACCATTCCATTTATGACCAGGATATTGATAATATAGATCGATGAGGGACTTGCTGTGCATTTATAGTTTTGAAGCTATAAAAGTTTCTGGGATTTCTTTGGCCCAAAAAATTACAGAAAACAGATAATAATGCACTATAGATGCAAGCATTATATATGAACTAAGCCCTCACTCTGATATGATAAAATCTGAGACTCTCAGCCAATATATTTTGATCAAAACACATCTGTGCCCGCCTACCCGCACCAAGGTGGTCTCAGTCAGGCAGGTCCTACTTTATACCTACCTATGTAGTTTTGCATCTATGTTTAGGAGAGCAGACCCTGCACATGTAGTGTGCTGCTCCTAGTTACCTTTATGTGCATCCAGCAACCAATGAGAGGAGGAGCACACACAGCTATATGCACACCTAATCAAGGCCGTCTGTTTGATAGGAGGGGCAAAAGTGCACAAGAATGCTACTCCCAAGAAAAAATAGAAGCACATTCACACCTGAAAGTGCCACTCAGTCAAGTGTAAACTCTTTGGCCCCTTTCAGACGAGCGTATTGAGATCCACCAATATTTTGGCTCAGGATTCCTGATGATATACCATCAGTATTGCTTTAGGATTTCATCAGGATTTCCATCCATATTTCTTCCTTCCTTCAATATTTATGCACTGCACAGACTTTAACTCCATAAGGACCTGTACCGTACATGTACGGCGCTGGTGGACGTGACTTAAGGACAAGCTCCGTACATGTACGGCGGGCTGATCAGGCTGGTGCAGGAGCTGTGCCCGCCCGATCAGCAGCAGGGGTCCGGCAGTCACTGATAGCCAGACCCCTGCTGTATGCGCCGGCATCGGGGAAAACACAGATGCCGGCGCATTAACCCTCACACTGCGGGATTGTGCCGGGTGCGGGGTGGCCATCGGGTCCCTGCGCTGCTGTGACGGGGGAACCGATGACAGGGAAGGCAGTCCGATGCCTTTCTTAGGCATCATGGCTGCCTTTCTGGGAGAGCCTGTGAGATCCAGCCCCCTGAATCTCACAGGCAGGAAGCTGTAAGTGTATTACATTGAGCAATATACTTACAGCCAATGCATTACAATACAGAAGTATTGTAATGCATTGTAAAGGGGATCAGACCCCCAAAAGTTGAAGTCCCAGAGGGGGGACAAAAAAATAAAGTGAAAACAAAAATATAAAAAAATAAAGTGTCCCCCCCCAAAAAAGCGTCCTTTTCCCAAAATAAAGTAAAAAAATTTTGTAAAACATAGGGAAAAAAAAGAAAAGTATCGAACCGGCTCTATAAAAATATCACATGACCTAACCCCTCAGATGAACACTGTCAAAAAACTAAAATAAAAATTGTGCTGAAAAAAACATTTTTTTTGTCACCTTACATCACTAAAAGTGCAACACCAAGCGATTAAAAAGGCATATGCCCCCCAAAATAGTACCAATCTAACCGTCACCTCATCAGGCAAAAAATGATACCCTACCTAAGACAATCGCCTAAAAAAAAAAAAACTATGACTCTCGGACTATGGAGACACTAAGACATGATTTTTTTGTTTTAAAAATGCTTTTATTGTTTTAAATTTAAAAAAAAAAAAAAAAAAGACGTGTCCGTAACTACCTTCTCTATAAAAATTTTACATGACCTAATCCCTCAGGTGAACGCTGTAAAAAAAGAATTCAATTAAAATAAAAACTGTGCCAAAAAGGCCATTTTTGTCACCTTACATCACAAAAAGTGTAATAGCAAGTGATCGAAACGTCATATGCACCCCAAAATATCCCGCAAAAATGATACCCTACTTAAGACAATCGGCCAAAAAATAAAAAAAGCTAAGGCTCTCAGACACTAAAACGTGATTTTGTTTTTGTTTCAAAAATTATATTATTGTGTAAAACTTAAATAAATTAAAAAAGTTAACATATATTTGTATTGCCACATCCGTAATGACCTGCTCTATAAAAATTTCACAAAACCAAGAAAATTTATACTAGCACATTCATATACACAATCGCTGGTGCATATCCATAAAGCAAACATGGTTGATAAATATAAAATGGTAGCCCAACATGTCACATACTACAGAACTAAGAAATGGTGATCATTCTAAATTAGAATGGTATTATACTTACTATAAATTAAAAATGGAAGCGCTTAGTGCACATTTTTATCAAACGTGTGTCGGGCTCATCTACCAGGAATCAAGGTGGCTTCTGAAGATGGGTACCTAACACTAACAAACCACCTCTCTTGGACTTACCTAAGCCTACCATTTTTTTAGGTGTAGGAACCAGCTAAATTTATACTTTTCTCAGAAGCCCTCAAAAAAGCAATTTTTTTGTCACCTCACATCACAAAAGGTGTAATACCAAGCGATCAAAAAGTCATACACACAAAATCATACTAATAAAACAGTCAGCTCATCCCACAAAAAATGGGACCCTACCTAAGACAATTGCCCAAAAAATAAAAAACGATGGCTCTCAGAATATGCATTTTCAAAAATGCTTTATTATGAAACAAACAACCAAAAAAATATTTGGTATTGTCGTGTCCGTAACAACCTGCTCTATAACAATACCAAATGATCTAACCTGTCAGATGCACGTTGTAAATAGCAAAAAATTAGAAAGGTGCCAAAACAGCTATTTTTTGTTACCTTGCCTCACAAAAAGTGTAATATAGAGCAACCAAAAATCATATGTACCCGAAAATAGTACCAACAAAACTGCCACCTTATCCTGTAGTTTCTAAAATGGGGTCTTTTTTTTGGAGTTCTCCTCTAGGGGTGCATCAGGAGGTCTTCAAATGTGACATGGCAACTTAAAATTATCCTAGTGAAATCCGCCCTTGAAAAACCATATGGCGTTCCTTTCCTTCTGCGCCCTGGCGTAAGCCCCTACAGCAGTTTACCACCACATATGGGGTGTTTCTGTTAACTACAGAATCAGGGCAATAAATATTGAGTTTTGTTTGGCTGTTAATCCTTGCTTTGTTACTGGAAAAAATGGATTAAAATGGAAAATCTGGCAAAAAAGTGAAATTCTGAAATTCCATCACATTTTCCTTTATTTCTGGTGGAACACCTAAAGGGTTAAGAAAGTTTGTAAAATCAGTTTTGAATACCTTGAGGGGTGTAGTTTCTAAAATGGGGTAATTTTTTGGGTGGTTTTTAATTTATGGGTGGTTTCTATTTAGAAATTTTCAGAAAAATTTCAAGATTTGCTTCTAAACTTCTAAGGCCTCTTTCACACGGGCGTCACGTTTGATGCCCGGATAAGAGGCGGGTGCGTTGCGGGAAAATGCGCGATTTTCCCGCGCGAGTGCAAAGCGTTTTAATGCGTTTTGCACGCACGTGGGAAAAATCGGCATGTTTGGTACCCAGACCCGAACCCGGACTTCATCACTGAAGTTCGGGTTTGGGTTGAGTATTCTGTAGATTTTAATATTTGCCCTTAGAACATGGTTATAAGGGAAAATAATAGCATTCTCAATACAGAATGCTTTGTAAAATGTGGATTAAGGGGTTAAAAATAAAAAAAATGAACTCACCTTATCCACTTGATCCCGTAGTTGCGATCTCTTCTGTCTTCTTCAAGCATTAGCTGCCGGCTAAAGGACCTGTGATGACGTCACTGAGCTCATCACATGGTCCAATCACATGGTCCATCACCATGGTGATGGACCATGTAATTGGACCATGTGATGTGACGTCACCACAGGTCCTTTAGATGGTAGCTAATGCTTGAAGAAGACAGAAGAGATCGGCAACTACGCGATCAAGTGGATAAGGTGAGTTCGTTTTTTTATTTTTAACCCCTTAATCCACATTTTACAAAGTATTCTGTATTAAGAATGCTATTATTTTCCCTTATAACTATGTTATAAGGGAAAATAATAAAGATCGGGTCCTGTCTCTTAGCAACCTTGCGGGAAAATCGCACTGCTTCTGCACTTGCTTGCGGATGCTTGCGAGTTTCCCGCAGCCCCATTCACTTCTATGGGGCCTGTGTTGCGTGAAAAACGCACAATATTGAGCATGCTGCGATTTTCACGCAACGCAGAAGTGATGTGTGAAAATCACCGCTCATGTGCACAGCCCCATAGAAATAAATGGGTACGGATTCAGTGCGGGTGCAATGCGTTCACCTCACACATTGCATCCGCACGGAAAACTCGCCTGTGTGAAAGGGGCCTAAGCCTTCTAACGTCCCAAAAAAAGAAAATGTCATTTACAAAATGATCCAAACATGAAGTAGACATATGGGAAATGTAAAGTAATAAGTATTTTAGGAGGTATGCACTATCTGTTTTAAAAGCAGAGAAATAGAAATTTTGAAAATTGAGAATTTTTCAAAATGTTTGGTAAATTTTATAAATATAAATGAAATATTTTGACTCAACTTTACCACTGTCATGAAGTACAATATGTGACGAGAAAACAATCTCAGAATGGCATGGATAAGTAAAAGCGTTTTAAAGTTATCATCACACAAAGTGACGTGTCAGATTTGCAAAAAATTGCCTTGTCCTTGAAAAATGGCAGGGTCCTGAAGGGGTAATGTGCGTATTTGGAAACAAATCCACACAAAACTCGACATGCCGCGCATTTCAAATGCTGATGGAAATTATACGCCCATGTGAATAGCTCTATTTATTTACATTAGCAACAGATTCCGGGACATAAAATCCGGACCATATACGGATTGAAAATACACTCGTCTGAAAGCAGCCTTACTAGGTTACATATTGAAAGTCTAGCCTGTCATTCCTAGGAGTCTTTAGTTTTCAATCTCTTAAGAATGCAGTCTTAGTGTGGTAAATAGAGATGAGCGAAGTTCTGAAAACTTAAATTCGGCTGCTTCGCCGAATTTCACAAAGCACATTTCTTTGTGAGTAGTGGGCGCAATGACGGGGATCAGTGATGGTGCCGCCCCCGTCATTGAACCCCTCAGATGCCGCGCTCATAGGTGATTGCGGCATCTGAGATGACCATTGAGGACTGTCAGGGGTTTCTGTTTAAAAACATATTTTTAAATACTCACCTTATCCATTTGCTTTTGAAGAGTCCACCACAGCCATCTTGATTGAAGTTTAAGTGCAAAATCTTGTGCGGTGCGTGATAACATCATCACGCTAGCTGGCTTGGTGAAGTCATACATCACCGCACATGAGATTTCAAATAGGACTTTTAATCAAGATGGCCACGGTGGACATTTCGCAAATGGATGAGGTGTGTATGAATTTTTTTTACCGCGATTTTGAGGAAAATTGTTTTGTTACTACGAAGCACAAGGAAATTCGGCACTGCGGCAAATAGAATTTTCCCTTAAATTCGGATCGAAGTCCACTTTGTGAACTTCGATTCGCTCAACACTAGTGGTAATTAAGGCTCGGCAATTTTTTAAATTTTTTGTGTTTATTCTCCGCATTTGAAAATCCATAAAATTTATTTTTCTGTCGACTTAGCCATATGATTGCTTGTTTTAGGGTCCATTCACACGTCCGTGTGTGTTTTGCAGATCCACGGATCCGCAAAAAACGGACATCGACGATGTGTGTTCCGCAATTTGCGGACCGCACATCGCCGGCACTTCATAGAAAATGCGGACAAGAATAGGACATGTTCTATTTTTTTCGGGAACGCGATTGCGGACCCGGAAGTGCGGATCCGCAATTGCGGACCCGGGCAGGACATCGTCTGTCCCCATTGAAATTAATGTGTCCGCAATTCCGTTCCGCAAATGTGGAACAGAATTGCGGACGTGTGAATGGACCCTTATGAGGTCAAGTTGCCGGGAAAGTAGTATTTTTTAATAGCACCATTTACACTAAAATTTTGGGGAGCTGAAAATATGAAAAAACAACACAATTGCACCATTGTTTTTAGGGTTTTGTTTTTACTGTGTTCACTGTGTAGTAATATTGACGTATTTAATCGAACTTGTCATCAACTTTATGCTGACCTCACTGAGGGCAGCATAAAATGGTGACAGAAATGCTGATTTCAGCGGTGTCACACATCAGCTAAAAGTAGGTGGTTGCTGAGAACCAGCATCATAACCATTGCAGCACAGGCCTTAAAAAGAGTCAAACGTACTTGAGAAGACTAATGGTATTCATAATCTCCTGCTCTCCCGCCCACCTGCTGATGATTGGCAGTTCTCTCCTAAAGAGAAAGAGAGAAAACTAGGTAGTAGCCTGTCAATCATCAGCAGGTGGTCAGAGAGGGCAGTAATTTATAAAAAAACCATGACTCTTCTCAGGTGGCCGTGACTCTTTTCCAGGTCTAGTCTACAATGATTGTGATTAGAGTTCTCAAAAATTCGATTTGGCCCCTCGCCGAATTTTCCCCCAAAATTAGTTTCGATCCGAATTTATTTGTGGCGAATCGTGTTAAAAAATATCTATTTCCTGGCTGCAGATAGCCTTTATAGTGGTGTAGAACACTGTGCCTTGCAGTAACACGCATAGGGAGTCTGCTGTGGTAGTGAAACAATACTGTGAGTCAGCATGGCATGTAGATGACAGGCGTTGCTCTTTGAATTACTGCACACTTCACTTATTTGGGCAGTTACGGGGCCAATATTGACCAAATAACTCAAGTGTGAACTCTGCCTTACAGGTCAATGTTAGCTGCAGGTATAAAGAACCATGCAGAGGCCCGAGATCCTACTATAGCGTGAAAGAGCGCACTCCTTTTACACCAATTCACTGATTTCACATAGATATCTACAGAACCTGTTCTATTACATGCTTATACAAGTAGAGCACCCCCGACAGAGTGGAGAGGGTGTCAGCAGTAAGTTTTTTTTTACGTCACTGATTATTTGGCCTTCCTCTGATCAGTCAGAACAATAGCCCTCAAAAAATGGATCCTGTCTGTGGAGCATCCACCTTCATTCGGTCAGCATTTGGTCAGTAATCCATCAGTATTGCTAAAGCAAAAAAAGACAGGAGTGGATCCAAAACAGAGATGACACGTAAATGGAATATTTGCATGTCTTCTGTGTTTTGTACCCACTCCTGCTTTTGGCTACCAAATCATGAGCCAATTCTGATGCAAAATAGGGACCATGTCATGCAGGCCTTACAGCTGTTACATAGACAGGATCCGTTGTGCGTCTCATTTTTCCTTTTCTCTGAAAGATCAGAAGAAGGATCAAATAAATGATGATGTCAGCCAGGTCAAAAGGCAAAATAGTGGCCCAGTCATGAAGTGGGAAGGGTGGGAACAGCATGAGAAGTCCACAGAGTAACAGTGTGGAGGTGGCAGCAGCATCAATAGGCCACAGAGTGGCACACTGACAGAGTGTGGAGGTGGGGGCAGCAGCATAAGGAGGAGGCGACAGGGTGGCACAATGACAGTGTGAAGGTGGCAGTAGCAGCATCAGGAGACCACAGGGTGGCACAATGACAGTGTGTAGGTGGCAGCAGCATCAAGAGACTTAAGTGGCGAGGTGGCAGCAGCATCAGGAGACCACAGAGTGACCCATTGACAGGGTGGGGAGGTGGGTGGCAATACCAGTACCAGCTTAAATGGTGGGTGAAAGAAGGAGCACTTGGCATCAGATGTGTGGCATCAGGAGGCTGGCAGCATCAGAATAGTAGCTGAGGTAGGTAGCCAGAGGAAACTGGTCTCTTTTGTCAAAGTGTTGGTGTGGCATCATGGATCATCAAGTCTGATGCATCAGGCATTGGTGGGTGGAAATCCTGGCTGATCCACACCTGATTCATCTTGACAAAGGTCAGTCAGGTGAGTTCTTCTTGGGGTAACTATGGCCCCTGCCACACTAAACACCTGCTCTGATGCCATACTACTGGCTGGGCAGGACAGCTTTTCCAGGGCAAACTCTGCCAGTTGCGGCCACAAATCCAGTTTGGCTGCCCAGTAGTCCAGCGGATCTTTAATGTTGGGTGGCAGCAGGGGCGTAGCTAGCGGCTCATGGGCCCTGGTGCAAGAGGTTCAGCTTGGGCACCCCTTCCCTCAGTGCTTTGTGTGTCTTCTTATGCGGCACAAGGGTCTTTGGGCCCCCTTAGGCTCCCGGGCCCAGTAGCGACTGCTACCTCTGCACCCCCTATAGCTACGCCCATGGGTGGCAGGGTGCTGTCCAAGTATGCCACCACCTGGTGGTTCAGGTCCTGCTCCAGGTCTAGCTGCTGCTGGTAAGTAGTTTCCTCACTAGGCGGGTGAAGAAAGCTGCTTATCAGCGACTCTAGACTCAAGTTGCTGATGGAGCTGGAACTACTTCTAACGCCCAACCCCCCCCCCCCTCGCAGCCATGGCAGAAGAACATGAGCGCAGAGGGCCGTGCCAGTCAAACCTGCGAGAGGACGGATGATGGCTCAGATAGGCAGCGGCTAACTGACTACATAGGATGTCTCTATAGTAGTTCAGTTTGTCCTCCCTCTCAGCGGGTGTAAAAAAAGGCTCCTATTTTGGACCGGTAGCGAGGAACTTGGAAGTTGGAGAGCAAGAAGTCATTCCTCTGCCGAATGGTGACAATTTGGCTGTCACTACGCAAGCAAGTGACCATGCATTGGGCCATTTGTGCAAGTGACTCAGAGTGACTCCCTGTCTCCATCTCCACTGCATACTGCAACGGCACAGCCCTCCTTGACGCAGCGCTGACACCATGTTCTTCCCGTTGTCGGTCACCATGGTTCCGATTTTGAGTTGTCGCGGAGAAAGCCAGTGTTCGATTTCTTGATGAAGGAAATGGAGCAGTTCCTCCCCTGTGTGACTCCGTTTACCAAGGCAAACGAGGTGCAGAACAGCGTGACACCATCGTGCCCTGCACATGTGGTATGCTCGAGGGGCACTGTGAATTGTCCCTGCAGTGGAGGCTGAGGACACGGTGGAGGATGAGGAGGCAGAGGCAGACATTGTCGCAGCACCAATGGCGTGAGAACGTGGAGGTAGATGCGGCATCACCTGACCAAGTTGCTAGTGTGGCTGTGCAGGAACCACATTCAGCCAGTGGGCCGTAAAGAACATGTATTGTCCCTGACCGTAGTTACATCTCCACACGTCGGCGATGCAGTGCACTTTGGCGGACACCGACAGGCTCAATGACTGGCGCACCTTCTGTTCTACATATGTGTGCAGGGCTGGTAATGTCTTTTTGGTAATGAAATGATGGCTTGGGACTCTCCACCTTAGCTCAGCACAAGCCATCAGTTCCCTAAAAGGTGCAGAGTCCACCACTTGGAAAGGGAGGGACTGCAGCACCAGCAACTTGGCCAGGAGCACACTCAGCTTCTGCCCCGTTGGATGAGTGCACGCATACTGTTGTCTCTTGGCAATCGCTTTGGTGATCGATTGCTGACGGAATGACTGACGAAAAGTCGGAGGAAGAGCAGGACCATCAGAACCAGCAGATAATGGGAAGGACAGACAGTTCCCTTCGGCTGAGGTGGTGGGGCCTTGACTGCATGAAATTCTGGGCGTGCCACTGGGTGATGCAGCGGTTGCTGTGGCAGGCTGGACCACCACATCAGAGACACGGTTCTCCCGGGCCACTTTATGGTGACGGCATATGTTGACGCAGGGCTGTGGTGCCAACATTGGCACCCTGGCCACGCTTCACCTTCTGTCCACAGATTCTACAAATGGCCATGTTCACCTCCTCCGGCGGCTTAACAAAAAAACAGCCACACCATCGAATAGGTGATTTTACCCCCAACACTCCGCATTGACTGACTGCTACCACCGCTGCTTCCGTGAACCCCTGCACCACTACTTTCTGGGCAGCTAGGCTCCAGCGAAGCAGGTGGTCTACCCCGGGCATGTTTGGCTCCTGACCTCCCACTGCTGCCACCCTGCTGACTCCCGGCCACGCTAGCGAGTTGCTGGCTCCTCCTCTGCCTCACGGGCAAGCTGCCACCCTCTTCTACTGATGATGATGAAGCCCCTAATTCACCCAGCTCCCAAGTGCGATCAGCTACATCATCATCATCAAGTACTGTCTGCGTGTTACTGTTGTCCTCCTCAACAGTCTTTGGGTCAGGAGCCTGACCACTCGCAACACCATCTCCCATGCCACTCTCCTCATCACTACTTGCCCGCCTACCCGAGGAAGCGGCGAATGTCATATAGTACTTCTCTGGCTGAGGGAACAGAAATGGACAGAGGCAGGTTGAGGACAGGTGAGGGCACAGGGCCTGCTCCTGGGCCATGCCAACTAAGGGTTGTGTCTGATGAACGAACCAACTCTTGGCTGGGGGTGTCTGATGTCACTTGGGACGAAGTGGATGACCGAGTCAACCGTTCAAGAACCGCTGGGTTGCTGGACAAGACACGGCCACTAGATGACACCAGGAGCTCAGGCCTCTTGCTGCGACTCCTGCTGCCACGCCCTCTTACTCTGCTGCGACCTGTGCCTGCGCCAGATACATTTAGGCCTCTGTCACTCCCCTGTGCAGGGCCTGGCACTTCTCTATCTGACATACTGTTAGATCAAATAAATAAATAAAAAGGAAATCAAAACACCCCAAAAAAGTCAGTAATTTTCTCACTTCACCACACAACGGCTAATAAGCCCTTTTTTATCATAACTAATACATGCCAAAGAAGGCTTTAGAACATATACCTGCACCGCTGAACAGCAAATAGGCCCTTACTTTTTTTCCACTTATACACTTTACAAAAGGCTTTAGAACATATAACTGCTCCGCTGAACAGCAAATAATATATATTTTTTGCCACTAATACACGCCAAAAAGGGCTTTAGAACAGATAACTGCACCGCTGAACGGCAAATATATTTTTCTTTTGCTACTAATACACGACAAAAAGGGCTGTATTTTTACCACTTCACCACACAACGGCTAACAAGCCCTTTTTTCCCATTTATACAAGCCAAAAAATGCTTTAAAACATATAACTGCACCGCACAAGGGCAAATAAAACGTAGAAATATTTCCTTGTAATAAACCCTGTTAATGGCTGTATCAAACAACACTTGCACCCCAATAACAAGAATGGTTTGCTGGAATTACAGATTTGTATAATGACAGTGCAGCAAGTTGTAAAATGATTGTTCCTATTACCCAGGCTATAACCTCCCCTACTGAACACTGTTTTACTTCAATACTGTGGAATGATTCTTCCCTATCCTTTCCCTGAACTTCTATAATAGCAAAATAAAAGTTTTAAAGTCTTTCCTAGCACTGTCCCTAGCGCCTGCTGACGTCTCTCCCTGCACTAAGTACACTGGAAAATGGCTGAATCCAAGATGGCTGAGGCTATTTATAGGGGCGTGACATCACAGCAGGGACGTGCACAGACATTTTGAAGGGCAGGGGCGTAAGTAAAAAAAAGGGCACTTAACATAATTTTTTGCATTACGCACAATGTAGCACGTCAGGTGGAGGGAGAGGTGGGAGAGGTGGGAGAGCAGCAGCACCTAGGTTTTTGAGGAGGAAAATAAGAAAAAAAAATTGAACCAAAAGGTGGGCTTTTGGTGGGTTTTGAACTAATGGTGGCCTGTGGCTGACACTGTTATGGGGGATCTGTGGATGACACTATTATGGGGGATCTGTGGATGGCACTGTTATGGGGGGATCTGTGGATGGCACACTGTTATGAAGGATCTGTTGGATGGCACTGTTATGGGGGGATCTGTGGATGACACTGTTATGGCCCATGGGCCTGGCCCTGGCAGCAGCACATCTTTAAACCCCCCCTGCAGGTCCCAATAATGGCAGATTTTCCACCTCTCTGGACCTAGGCCTGGCAGCAGCACATCTCGCCCCCCCCCCCCCCCCCATGGCCCAACAATGGTGCATTTTCCCCCTCCATGGGCCTGGGCCTGGCAGCAGCACATCTCCCCCTCCCCATGGTACATTTCTCCCTGCCTCGACCCCTCCATAATGGCACAGTGAACAGTCAGTGGCAGTCTGGCAGACGTAGAAGTGGCACTCAGTACTCACAGTCTAGTAATTACTTTTTTTTAATGTTATCCCAACAAGGCAAGCTCACCCATCACTCTCACTCGCAGACCAGTCACCGGCGGTGAGCAGTCGCAGACTGGCACTGCCGTCTCAGGCAGCTCTGCTCCAGTAGACTCTTTGCGCAGCGCGCGGCGCCCCAAGTGACTTGACCCTGACTGACTGGACTGCAGAGCTGTTTCGCTGAACACTGCTGCAGGCGTGGATGCGCCGCACGGGCCCAGTCAGCTCAGCTCCACTCCAGACTCCCACCCCACGTGATTTGACCCTGACTGGACTGCAGCGCTGGCTGAATACTGCTGTGGGTGCGGATGCGCCACACGAGTGTATAATGTGATGGGAAAATGAATCTAGCCAGCAAAGGAGGCAACATGGACAATCACAATACATTAGTAAGTGCCTTGTATTAACTTTCTCTACATGATAAATGGCATTTGCTGAAGTGAGACAACCCTTTTAACATTAAAGGGGTTGTCCAGGCTTTTAATATTGATGACCTATCCTCAGGATAGGTCATCAATTTTAGATCGGCAGGGGTCCAACACCCAGCACCCCCACCAATCAGCTGTATGAGCGTGCATGCAGTGTCCACGTGCCGTCTCCCATCTCTCTTCCTGTTCACCACTGCTTTGCCATAGACATACCAGCAGCAGAAAGGGAGATGGCACCTACACACTGCGCGCGCCGTCTCCTCATACAGTTGATCGGCGGAGGTGCCAGGTGTCGGACTTCCCCCGATCTGATATCGATGACCTAGGCTGAGGATACGTCTTCACTCATCAATAGTAAAAGCCTGGAGAACCTCTTTAATAGCTAGATTGTGTTCTTTACCTTCCATGGCCAAGTGATCTTGTGAAGCTTTCACTGGTTCCACCTTCTTTAGTTTCTTCTCTACAAAGTGATCTTGGGTTGTTGTTTTCATATCACGAACATCCCCAGGAAAGAGTAAAGAACCTGTTTGGAAAAGTAAAGGTCACGTACTGACTTATGGTGTAATTGTATAAATTTTTGAAACTTTTGACATTGTCTGGCATGGAATATATAGAATGGGCAGTAAAGAAGTTCTATTATTACTATAGTCTCTTTTGCAATGATGTCCATACAGGAAGGATCCATGTACTTATCCCTCATTCATGGACAAGACTTGAAGTAAATAATGTGGTCACCATGTTGCCTTGGTTTGGCTGTTTCCATTGCTCCTACAGACTTTAATGGAAAGAGCTAATTTTTGAGGCTGCTGCAATCACACGGCTTCAACTACACGAAGGGGGACAAAGACAACCACCAAACATTAGGGGTCCCCAAGGGGATCCCAGGAAAGGCGTTACTATGCAGTGAATAGGACATATGAAATTAATTATTGCTATTTATTGGAATATAAATGCAATAAAAATACTGTTTTTTACGTACTTTACACGTTCCTCTCTTTTAGCATCCCCTAAGGTTCCTCTCGTGTCCAAAATTCTCGTCCACCTTATTCTGCATTCATAGGTGGACGTACATGCTCAGTAAGTTCCCTGCTTCCTTCCCCTCCCCTCAGTGGCAGAGGGGTGAGTTAAGAAGCTAAAAAGGGTGAAAAAGACACTGTAGAGCAGAGTTGTCTGTGTTGATATAGTTAAAATATTGGTGTACATTACCCCAGATTTTTTTTAATTTATTTTTAAGTTGAGTTCACAGGATATAAAAGGCATCTGTCAGCAGATTTGTACCTATGACACTGGCTGGCCTGTTACATGGGCACTTGCCAGCTGAAGACATCTGTGTTGGTCCCATGTTCATATGTGCCCGCATTACTGAGAAACATGAAGTTTTAATATATGAAAATGAGCCTCTAGGAGCAAAGGGGCGTTACCATTACACCTAGAGGCTCTGCTCTCTCTGTAACTTCTGCCCTCTCTGCACTTTGGTGGATAGGGCCAGGTAGTGAAAACGTGATCACACCTAGTCCTGTCAATCAGTGCAGAGGGTACGGCAGTTGCAGAGAGAGGAGAACCTCTAGGTGTAATGGTAACACCCCCGTTGCTCCTAGAGGCTCATTTGCATATATTAAAACATAATTTCCCTCAGCAATGCGGGCACATATGAACATGGGGCCAACACAGATGTCTTCAGCTGCCGAGCGCACATGTAACAGGTCAGCCAGTGTCATAGGTACAATAGTAATAATTATATATATGATCAGCACACCTTTTAAAAGGTAGTTGCGGTGCTCAGTGTAATAGGGTGTCCCCTCTTCAATGTAGATTCATATATACACGGCACTCGGTTTCAGATATGTTTGAAATGCACTTATTTTTATTGCATATTAATGCCACCATTCATTATACATAGTTATTTGGCCGACGTTTCGGTCATATAGACCTTTATCAGGGCCTAGAAAAAATATACAAATAATGCATAAGACACATACAGTCATGTGAAAAAATTAGGACACCCTTTGAAAGCATGTGGTTTTTTGTAACATTTTTAATAAATGGTTATTTCATCTCCGTTTCAACAATACAGAGAGATTAAAGTAATCCAACTAAACAAAGAAAACTGAAGAAAAGTCTTTTCAAGATCTTCTGTAAATGTCATTCTACAAAAATGCCTATTCTAACTGAGGAAAAAGATAGGACACCCTTGCCCCTAATAGCGAGTGTTACCTCCTTTGGCTGAAATAACTGCAGTGAGACGGTTCTTGTAGCCATCTACCAGTCTTCGACATCGGTCTGAGGAAATTTTACCCCACTCCTCAATGCAGAACTTTTTCAGCTGTGAGATGTTTGAGGGGTTTCTTGCACGTACAGCCCTTTTCAAGTCACCCCACAGCATCTCAATGGGATTCAAATCTGGACTTTGACTTGGCCATTCCAGGACTCTCCATTTCTTCTTTTTCAGCCAATCTTTGGTTGATTTACTAGTATGTTTTGGGTCATTGTCATGTTGCATGGTCCAGTTCCGCTTCAGCTTTAATTTTCTAACTGATGGTCTCACATGTTCTTCAAGCACCTTCTGATACACAGTAGAATTCATCGTGGATTCTATGATGGTGAGCTGACCAGGTCCTGCTGCAGCAAAGCAGCCCCAAACCATGACACTTCCACCTCCATGCTTCACAGTTGGTATGAGGTTCTTTTCTTGGAATGCTGTGTTTGGTTTACGCCAAACATGTCCTCTGCTGTTGTGTCCAAATAATTCAATTTTGGACTCATCTGTCCAAAGAACATTATTCCAGAAGTCCTGGTCTTTGTCAACTTTATCTCTGGCAAATGTCAGTCTGGCCTCGATGTTTCTCTTGGAAAGCAAAGGTTTCCTCCTTGCACACCTCCCATGCAAGTTAAACTTGTACAGTCTCTTTCTGATTGTAGAGGCATGTACTTCTACATCAACAGTAGCCAGAGCCTGCTGTAGTTCTCGAGATGACACTTTAGGGTTTTTGGAGACCTCTTTTAGCATCTTGCGGTCTGCTCTTGGGGTGAACTTGCTGGGGCGACCAGTCCTGGGCATGTTGGCAGTTGTTTTGAAAGCCCTCCACTTGTAGACTATCTTCCGGACAGTGGAATGGCTGATTTCAAAATCTTTTGAGATCTTTTTAAATCCCTTCCCAGACTCATAGGCTGCTACAATCTTTTTCTGAAGTCCTCTGACAGCTCTTTTGCTCTCACCATGGTGCTCACTCTCACTTCAACAGTCAGGAGCACACCAAACTAAATGTCTGAGGTTTAAATAGGGCAAGCCTCATTCAACATGCAGAGTAACGATCTACTAATTATGTGCACCTGGTGTGATATACCTGTGTGAGATCTGAGCCAATTTAAGAGGGAATACATGTGAGGGTGTCCTATCTTTTTCCTCAGTTAGAATAGGCATTTTTGTAGAATGACATTTACAGAAGATCTTGAAAAGACTTTTCTTCAGTTTTCTTTGTTTAGTTGGATTACTTTAATCTCTCTGTATTGTTGAAACAGGGATGAAATAACCATTTATTAAAAATGTTACAAAAAACCACATGCTTTCAAAGGGTGTCCTAATTTTTTCACATGACTGTATGTGTAGAGTAGATATAAACATAATCGGAAACAAGGGAAATAACATCCCCCACCAAAAGATTAACGACTATAAATGGAGAGAACCTTCCATATAAAGTGTATAGCAGGTAGAGTGGGCTCAATTATAGTGACATAACCAATACATTGATAACTTAAGTTACAAATAACAGTTAATTGACGACCGCCATTGTAGTCCATAGTAAGGTATCATCACTAAAGAAGTATACATAACTGTTATTTGTAACTTATGTTTCCGATTATGTTTATATCTACTCTACACATATGTGTCTTATGCATTATTTGTATATTTTTTCTAGGCCCTGATAAAGGTCTATATGACCGAAACGTCGGCCAAATAACTATGTATAATGAATGGTGGCATTAATATGCAATAAAAATAAGTGCATTTCAAACATATCTGAAACCGAGTGCCGTGTATATATGAATCTACAGTGTCATAGGTACAAACCTGCTGACAGATGCCCTTTAAGTCACTTAATTTAAATGCCCCATAATATTCACTGTGTATGTATTTTACATTGCGCCTCATACAGACATTTTAGGACTAGGGGGTCACCATATTCTTTAGGAGCCATCGGTAGCGATCGGGTCTTTTTCATGAAGGTACCAATCCCCCAACCCCTGGGCAGGGCTGTCTGAGGAATGTGAGGTCTTTTTGTATGGGATGCCACTTGCACCAGTAGTTTGGGGCACAGAACACTGGCATCTTGGTACCTGCAAGGGTTGGCAGTTCTCCATACTGTGGCGGCCGCTCTGTTTTCCATTGCTTGTACTGTTCCTTGTTCGTCGTGCTGTGTTGGAGACTCGTAGCGGGTAAGGGGCGCAGGTTATCGGGGGGACGCGTTGGCATAGTCCTTTCT
Source organism: Bufotes viridis (assembly GCA_033119425.1). Lineage (NCBI taxonomy): Eukaryota > Metazoa > Chordata > Amphibia > Anura > Bufonidae > Bufotes > Bufotes viridis. The sequence goes on along the minus strand of CM065590.1, from coordinate 554,701,743 downwards.
GCCTCTTTGGGAGGATAGTGAAGGCCGTAAACTGTCTGGCCGATCAGGGGCTCCTCTGGGCTCTGGTAGTAGCCATCCTACGTATAAAAAGAAGAGTCTGTCTCTTACCAGATCTCCTGCCAGTAAAGACCTCCGCCTGGTATAGAGAAAACGGTTTGTACAGTATATTATATACGCATCTGTGGGTGAATAATCAGACGTACGGGAGGTATATAGGGCTTGGGCCTTCCTTCTATGGGCCTTGGTATGAATTCAGTCCTCTGTGTGGTAACCAAGTTCATAGGTGGTAGGTTGCGAGGAACAGGAGTGTGGAGGGGTCTCTTACTGCTTCTCGGGGGCACATCTGTAAGAAGAACGGTGCAGTTTGGTTATATAACACATACCTATTGTTTAGGCCAGTGCAATACAGTGATAAACTGCAGGATATTACAGGAGAGCTTATGCAGGCTCATAGCTGCAGCAGATTTCCATTTGTGGTGCATGGACAGCAAAGATGCACCAATTTTATTTATCTATTTAAAGGGGTTGTCCCACAAAACATATTCTACATTTTTCAAACCAGCACCTGGATCTGAACACTTTTGCAATTGCATGTAGTCAAAAATGTATTATAGCCACCAAGTTATTCAATAAAATGTATCTGTATAGCGCCACCTGCTGTCTCGTCTTTTCCTTATTTTTTGTCCATCTCACTGAGGTGGTCGCACATGCTCAGTTTAAATTCTTCAACTGTCACCAGCTATATCTTCTGTTAGAAGCTGTGGCAGTTACAAGGCGAGAGCTGCAGTAGAAAGGACACACACCCTGAGAAAGGACACATCCCTTGAGCTACCAGGGTGAAGAGATCTAGCAGCGGAATCGGAGCAATGATTGGGGAGATCCCTGGCGCCAGTTCTAACTGTAATACAGCTTCCGAGCTCTTACATTTAGACCTTTTTCTACGCCTAGCAGGTCGTAGATGGTTACGCAACTAACTGTTGCACCGCCATCTGCACCTGAAATACACCAAATTTAGGCGTATTTCAGTATAATAAATGACCCCCTGTCTGATTTTCATTTTTTTACATCAATCATGGCATGACCCCTTTAAGAGGCGTGTGAAACTTACTCCACTGGACGTCTGACTAAGGCTTTATGTACATAAATGTATTTTTTTTTCCGTGTCCGTTCAATTTTTTTTTGCGGATAGGATGCGGACCCGTTCATTTCAATGGGTCCGCAAAAAATGCGGACAGCACACTATGTGCTGTCCGCATCCGTATGTCTGTTCTGTAGCCCCGGAAAAAGATAGAACATGTCCTATTTAATTCGGATGCCAAAAGTACGTCATCCCAATTTTTTGCAAAACACATACGGTTGTGTGAATGTAACCTGAGACTGGGATCTGATACATGGCATCTTAATAATTCTGCCTCATATTCTTTACTGTTGTGGAGAAGCCGGCGCTCAGCCTGCTGTCATGTGGTGCGGGGATGTGATGGTACATGTCATCAGTAAAACAAAAAATGAGGGAGATTAATCAAAACTGGTGTAAAGAAAAACGGCTTAGTTATCCATAGCAACCAATCAGATACCACCTTTCATTTTTCAGAACTCCTTTGGCAAATAAAAGGTTGAATCTGATTGGTTGCTATGGGCAACTAAGCCAGTTTTCCTTTAGGCCTAGTTCACACATCAGCATTTGATCAGTGATTTCCATCAGTGATTTTGAGCCAAAACCAGGTGCAGGTCAAAAACACAGAACAGGATCAGATCTTTCCCTTGGGGCTCCTGCACACGAATGTATTTTCTTTCCGTGTCCGTTCCGTTTTTTTGCGGACCGTATGCGGAACCATTTATTTCAATGGGTCAGCAAAAAAAAAACGGAAGTTACTTATGTGCATTCCGTTTCCGTATTTCCGTTCTGCAAAAAAATAAAACATGTCCTATTATTGTCCGTATTACGGACAAGGATAGTACTGTTCTATTAGGGGCCAGCTGTTCCGTTCTGCTAAATACGAAATGCACACGGACGTCATCAGTATTTTTTTCAGATCCGTTTTTTGCGGACCGCAAAATACATACGGCCGTGTGCATGAGCTCTTATACTTCACTCCTGGTTTTGGCTCACAATCACTGTTGAAAAGCACTAATGTGTGAACTAGGCCTTATACCAGTTTTGATAAATCTCCCCCAATGTGTCTCCATATGAAATCAGACGCACACGGAGGTGCATTATGGGTACCATATGACACGTCCTTGCCTCACAGAGCCATGAAACACCATGTGCTTGATGCCTAAGGCGAATTTGTATGGCTGGATAGGAACAAGAAGCAGCCAGTAATGTTATTCATTGGCAGGGAACGTTCAGCTATGACGGATTTCATCTGCCCTCCATATTTCAGACGCCCGCTTTCCTAATGTTATAGCCAGGAATAGAAGATAGAAAGAAAGAATATGAATACAAAACAGAAAATACGGATTAATTTGCATTTTGCACCCTTGGGTCCTCTTTCCAATTTACTTGGCAGTATATGGCGTACATCTGCAACATTTGTCTTCTGCTTTGTGCCGCTAACGAACCTCTTATCAAGATTAGCATATGAAATGCCCGTCTTTAGTAAATGTGGCCCTGACGCATCTATCCTGAGAGCAAACCTCAGGCACTAACATAAAAAGGGTCATTTAGAGATCTGGATTAAGCATTATTTTCCATGGGCATTGCCAGTCCTGGGCAGAACGTTATTGTGCCAATCCTCCGGTTATGAGTAATGTCTTGTTTTAGGAAAAATATGAAATGTGTGGCACTAAAATCTGTGTGGCATAATGGTAATTTCATGGGTAATTCGTACCTATGACACTGGCTGACCAGTTACATGTGTGCTTGGCAGCTGAAGACATCTGTGTTGGTCCCATGTTCACATGTGCCCGCATTACTGAGAAAAATTATATGCAAATGAGCCTCTAGGAGCAACGGGGGCGTTACCATTACACCTAGAGGATCTGCTCTCTCTGCAACTGCCGGATCCTCTGATTGACTTTGACCCCTTAGTGACCACCAATACGCCTTTTTATGGCGGGCCTTCTAAGAGCTGCAGGAAGTGAAGGCCCAGCTCTCACATGAGAGCCGCGCTCCTGCTCTAACTGCCCGGACCAGCAGGAGTACCAGTCCGGGCTATTTAACACTGGCAATGGCGCAGGCAATGGCGCACGCCGCATGTAAAATGCTAACAGAGGGAGCGGACTCCCTCAGTCTCCCATCGGCAAACCCGCAAATGCGATCGTGCATAAAGGCTGGCTGGGGTCTGATATAGGTCCCAAGCCAGCCTTGAGGATTTTTCAGCAGGCTGTGCCTCTCTGGCGCAGCCTGCTGGTCCATGTCAGTATAGCACTGACATTAAAATGCAATGCACTATAGTGATAGTGCATTGTATTTTAAAATAAACCAAAATGTCGTCTGATATAGTCCCCTTGTGTGACTATTAAGTGGTAAAAAAATGATTTTTTTTTCATTGAAAATACACTTTTCAATGAAAAAAAATAGCAAAAAAACAAAACAAAACTCCATAGAAAGAAAAATATAAAAGTTATGGGTCTTGGAAAGCGGCAATGCAAAAACATTTTCTTCCTTTTAAAAAAGGGTTTTATTGAACAAAAGTAGGAAAACAGAAAAAAAAAACATATGTATTTGGTATGTAATCGCTGTAATCGTACTGACCCAGAAAATAAAGATATTATGTTATTTATACCAGTAAATAAACGCCGTAAAACTTATAAGGGCCAGGTGTGATGACGTTTGTACTGCATAGTCCTGTCAATCAGTGCAGAGAACACAGCAGTTGCAGAGAGAGCAGAGCCTCTAGGTGTACTGGTAACGCCCCCGTTGCTCCTAGAGGCTCATTTGCATATAGTAAAACATCATGCAGCCATGCGGGCACATATGAACATGGGACCAACACAGATGTCTTCAGCTGCCAAGTGCACACGTAACAGGTCAGCCAGTGCCATAGGTACAGATCTGCTGACAGATGCCCTCTAAAGCTGGGGATACCCGGAGACGTCATACTCATTAATCAAACTAATTTATCAAGATCATAAATGAGACAATAATGGATTCATGCACATGGTCGTATCAGTTCTGTGCAAAGGATCAGATTCTGTCCTGTGAGATCAGAACCCCCCCCAAAAAAACATAAAAAAATTCAATGTTCTTGATACTGAACATAAGACTCATACACATTGCTTTAAAAAGTGTTTCAAAAAGATGGCACTCAGCATATTTCTCAATGTATTTACACCAGACAACTGCATAAATACACTGAGAAATTCCACCTTCCCTTCAGATAAAAAATTACAAAATTGGCTGCCTACCGCTACCACTAGGGGGAACTCAATGCATAGGAATTTATACAGTTACCATTGACTGCAATGGAAACTGTAATGACCTCTAGCTCCCCCTAGTGGCAGCTGCATAAAAATGCATTGTTTTCATGTTGAGGAGAGAAGTAACAGTTGCAATGTCTGCCTCCATCACAGGTACGCCACTGCTTCTTTCGACAATGTGAAGAAAAGGGGCAGAGCTCAGAAGGCGGGGGTGTGGCCTTTCACTGAATTTACTATAGTTTATGCCAGAAACTGCTGTAAATTGTAGCTGAAATCTATGCCAGCTCTTAACGGAAAGCCAGAAGATGGCTTCTTAAAGAGGTTATGCCATAACTGATGTAAAAAATGAAAACCAGACATCATATAGTGCATGACAATACCTTTCTAACAAAGCTAGAACCAGCCCTGTACCTCACACGGGTCCAGAGATTTCCACATCCACTGCTCCAATTGCTGTGCTTGATTCTTTTTAGACTGGCAGCTCAAGGGGCATGTCCTTTCTGCTGCAGTTCTCTCCCTGTAACTGTCACAGAACATATAGCTTGTGACAGTTGAAGATTTAAACTGAGCACGTTCGACCAGCTCAGTGAGACGGACAAAAACTAAGTAAAGAACAAACAGCAGGTGGCGCTATACAGATACATTTTATTGAATAGCTCACTGGCTGTACTAAATGTTTAATTACATGCAATTACAAAAGTATTCAGATCTAGGTGCTGGTTTAAAAAACTATAGAATATATTTTGTGACACATCACCTTTAAATAAACTTAGCGCATCTTACTCCATCACATTTTTCCCTAAGAAGGGCAAAGGAAACTCACGTCTTAGTAAATCTGCACCATTGTGTTATGCCAATCTGCTGCGCTATTTCATACACAGGCACCCAGTAAAAATTATAAAGAACATAAACTTACTCTTTGGGATGTTGAACGTGGCCTTATAGTGCGAGATATAGCATTCGCCATTGGTCCGTCTGGGCTGAACACGTTGCGGTTTTTTGCAGTCCTTGTGATGTTTGTGTCGACTGTAGGGATACATGACAAACAAGAACACAATGGTTTACAAAGTGTGCACCCTCTATGTTCAGTATATTCATCCAGGCACCCTCTGTACCCGAATGTTAATCACGCCACTTATCCAAATGTACTGTGCCGCAGTCGCACACAGTATATCTTGGGTCAGCATCCTCCGGGACGCCAGGCCCCAGAGGTGTACACGGATCTCATAGGTCCCCATAGCCAGATTTAGTATGGGGCCCCTGCACCAAAATTTTAATTAACAAAATTGTACTCACTATTGACTTCGCCCGACGTCTGTGTAGTAATATGTGGAACTGGTGCTTCGTATATATGGTGGTCATTCTGGCCACTACATTTCTCAATGTATTTACACCAGACAACTGGAATAAATACACCGACCACTTCACACATTACAAAGCTGTCTGCCAGCAGCCACCACTAGGGGGAGCTCAGTGCATAGGAGTTTATACAGTTACCTTTGTCTGCAATGGAAGCTGAAATCATCTCTCTGCACTGAGCACCCCCTAGTGGTACTTGCATGAAAATGCAGTCTTATTACATGGGGAACAGAAGAAAGAGCTCAGCATCGGGCCCCCCCCCGCTCGGGCTCCATAGCAGTTTCGTGGTCCTGGCCTCCACTGTAGGTACGCCACTGACTCCAGCTATTGTTATCCTACAACTCCCAGCATACAGTTATGCTGAACTGTTTTTGGAATTCCCACAGAAGTAAATGCTGGGAGTTGTAGTTTCCTAATAGCTGCTGTGGGGGAGGTTGGCAACCCCTGCAGTATATGCAGACATGTATGGGTGTGAATATACCCATAGAAATATCCGCCTATAGTAGGGAGGGGCAGTTGATGAGACCCACTTGTCTAAAAGTTGCAGATACATTTTTTCTTTTACCAAAAGAGATCATTCACAGGCATATTTCCATCACCAGGCATGGGTCTGGATAGGTAATCGGTATCAGATCAGTGGGGGTCCGACACCCAGCATCCCCCCTGATCAGGTGATACTGTAAACTACTGTATACAGAGGATGGGGCTAGAAGCAGAAGTTTCTTCCCCCTATGTAGCGTCCATGCAGCTGACGACTCCCTGAAACAGCTGGGGTGCCGGGTGTCGGACCCCCACCGATCTGATATTGATGACCTATCCTGAGGATATTAGCGAATTGAGTGCGCCTTGTAATGATTTCTGGATTTGCAGTCGTGTAGTACGTAAACCTGCAGTCCTATGTAAAGCTACCAGTCGCATCGTGTCCTGACATTGTCTCGCCTCTGCTACATCTGCACGCATTGTAGACACGTGCATGTGTTCCTACATATACAATGCTATCTCAAGCAACTTGACAACATACATTTTTGAAGACATTTCGGGACTTCTGCACGGTTGCATCGTACAGACATGCCCTCTGATCACACCACATATAATATAACATGTATAACCACAAGCTCAATGCAGACATATTATCCGTCAGCTCACCCGCAGTCGCACAGCTCGCAGATACAAGAAACCGATGAAGGCTCCATGTCCCAGTGTCCCCTTATTGTGAGTGCGGGATCCCTGTTTTGTGTTTCCATGGTCCCTGGGCTTCTCCTCCCCTCTCTGCAGAATATAAAAGCCGGTTTTACCAGTGGAGATTGAGGCAGCTTATTGTGCGGCCGGGAGCCTGTGGTTTGTGTACCTGACAACCTCCCAGCAAACAGTCACACAGCACAATGGTCCAGACGGCAGAGGACAGAGCCAAAAAGAAAGAAGGGGAAGTGGTACAGCCACAGGGTGCAGCGTCCGCCTCCCCCTTATGGGTTCACATACTTATATTCATGTTTGCAAGAAAAGCTCAGCTGCAGACAAACCACATACAAAACGGCGAGTTCTGACACTTCTCCAAGTGCATTAGGTTTAGGCCTTATTCACATGTCCGTAGTGTTTATGGATCCGCAAATTGCGGATCCATAAACACACCCAGCCGGCAGCCCCATAGAAATGTCTATTCTTGTTCGCAATTGCGGGCAAGAATAGGACATGCTCTACTTTTTTGCGGAGCTGCGGCCGTAAGATCGGCGGCTCGCTCCGCAAAAACTGATGCAGAGAGCACAGTGTGTGCTCTCCGCATCGTTCCGTGCCCCATTCACAGTCAATGGGTCCGCATGTATTCCGCAGAATTGCGGAATACATGCGGAAATATATGCGGACGTGTAAATAAGGCCTTAGGCCTAATTCACACGTCCGCAAAATGGATCCGCATCCCATCCGCAATTTTGCGGAAGGGTTGCAGACCCATTAATTTCTAAGGGGCAGGAATGGATGTGGACAGCACACTATGTGATGTCCGCATCCGCATTTCCGCATCCGTGTTTCCGTTTCCGCAAAAAAATAGAACATGTCCTCTTCTTGTCTGCAATTGCGGACAAGAAAAGGCATTCTCTATATAGTGCCAGCAATGTGCGGTCCACAAAATGCGGAATGCACATTGCAGCCATCCGTGTTTTGCGGATCCGTGTTTCCGCAAAACACACTACGGACGTGTGAATTAGGCCTTAGTGTTCAGCAAATCCAAGTCCACCAAAGTGGGGAAAATTACGAATTACAGGGAAAATTCGATTCACCGTGAAGCCGAATTTCCTTGTGCTTCTGGGTATTGACTCGATTACCCTAAAATGGTGGAAAAAAATAAAAAAAATCATACTTACCTCATTCGTTTGAGCGCAGCCGCCATCTTGATTTAAGATCCTACGCAAAATCCCGTGTGGGAGGACGTATGATGTCACCATACTGGCCAAGATTGTGCGCTGGATCTTCAGTCAAGATGGCGGCGGCTGTCTCTTTGCGATCACATGGATGAGAGTAAGGCTACATGCACACGACCGTTGCCTTCCTCCGCGTCCGCTCCTCCTTGAAATTTTGCGTACGTCAAAAAAAACGGATGACGGACCGTTTTTTTTGACGGATCCGATTTTTATGGCAGATCCATTGTAAAAATGCCTATCCTTGTCCGCAAACGTGAAAAAAATAGGACATGCACTATTTTTTTGACGGAATGAAAACACGGATCACGGATGCGGAACAAAAACGGTTGACCATCCGCATTTTTTGACGGACCCATTGAAATGAATGGGGAGGCATCCTATCCGTGAAAAAAAACGGAACGGACGCGGAAACAAACAACGGTCATGTGCATGGGGCCTTAGTATGATTCTATTTATTTTATTATTTTACACTTTGATAGTTATGTCAAGCGATAAACGCAGGAGTACAATGACGGGGAGCGGCGTTCATTGCACCCACTACTTACAAAGAAATGCGCTTCATGACCAAGTAATTCGTCACGAAGCAAATTTTTTTGTAAAATTTGGGATGCAGCTGAATTGCATTTTACAATGCTTTGTTTATCTCTAATTATGTTGCCTAAGGCTACGTTCACACGACGACAATTGTCGCGCGACAAAAAGTCGCGCGACAATTTGGGAACCACTACACTGCAACATTTGTAGCGCGACATTGATGTCACATTAATGTCGTGCGACAGCTTATAATGGGAGTCTATGGTGGTGTACGCACGTGCAACATGCAACATGTTGCGACTGCGACACAACAGTCGCAAAAAATCCATCCCGGATGGATTTTTGCCGACTGTCGTGTCGCAGTCGCAGCATGTCGCATGTCGCACTGCGACACCATAGACTCCCATTATAAAAATTGTCGCGCGACAATAGTGCGACTTTTTGTCGCGCGACAATTGTCGTCGTGTGAACGTACCCTAAATGTTGTGCAAATAACTAATATAAGTTCTGCAGAGTTTAACCCCTTCAGGACCAGGCCCTTTCCTTTTTCCCCCCCTTTGTTTTAATTTTTTACTCCCTGTCTTCCCAGAGTTGTACCTTCTAGTGACACCATTTACAGTTGCATACATTGTAGTGGAAAGCGGGAAAAAATTGTGGAGTTTTAACAAAAACCACAATTTCTCCACAGTTCCATGAGTTTTCTTTTACATTTCTTATGTGGTAAAACGGACCTGTTGCTTTGATTCTCTGGGCCAGTACGATTACAAATATATCACAAATATGTCGTTTTTCTTGAGTTTTAATACTGAATAAAATTTACACTTTGGGGAAAAAAATTAGAAAAAAGTTGGATTTTTTTTGTTTGCATCGCTGGATTAAGACCCCCATAACGTTTTTATTGTTATGTATATGGAGCTGTAAGAGGGCTAATTTTTGGAGTAAAAATTAGTAGTTTTTATTGATTCCATTGTTGTACGTGTGACTTTTTGGTCACTTTTTATTCAATTTTTTGGGGCAGGTGAAGTGACAGAAAAAAGGGCGAATCTGCGATTTTGATACTTTTTTTCCCCATGACATCATTCACTGTATGGGATAAATATTTTCATATTTTAATGGTATGGACGTTTTCGCACATGGTGATGCCTATGAGGTTTATTTTTTTAGTAGTTTATGTATTTTTTTTAATATTTCTTTTTTAATATTTTTCTTTAATATAGTCGGCTACTCGTTTATTCAGACCAGATTTCCTCTAACAGCTTTCCGTGCCATGACATACTATGCATACTCGCCATCTTTAAAGGGGTTGTCTCATCTCAGACAATGGGGGCACATCTCTAGGATATGCCCACAGTGTCTGATAGGTGCGGGTCCCACTGCTGAGACCTACATCGAGAATGGAACCCCAAAAGTGGTGAAGAGCGCACTGCTAATGCATTCTTTATGGGGCCTTCGAAAATAGCCAAGCGCTGGCTCGGCTATTTCCATCGGGCCCATAACCGTGAATGGGAGCGGTGGCCGGTCATGCGTGGTACGCTTCCATTCACTTCTATGGAGAGAGCGCTTGGTGGTGGCCGGACCGGAGTCCTCCAGCCACCACTTTGCGGGGCTCTGTTTAGGAGATAGGTGCGGATCCCAGGGGTGGGACAGACAATAAGACAATAGGGGCATATCTCAGATTAGACAACCCCTTTAAGAGGACCAACCCTCTAAAAGATCATTTTTCTTTGGCATTTATCGTCATCTCATTCCCTTTTTAAAAAAAAAATCAGAATCACTTTGGTTATCAGTAGGATCTGAAAATAGGGCCCAGTAGTGTTAACTCCCTGATGATGCTCTGGGAAACCATCAGTATGCAGGTTGCCGGTTTTGCTAACCTGTTTTAGCCTATGAGGGTCTGATAACGAGTGATCAGACGAGGACTGCTGTGTATGCACACTGTACATTCTAATATATTATAGCAGGTTCACGAAATGTGAAAATCCAGTTTGATGTTCTGAAAGTTGAACTTTTTTTTAAAAGTATTCATAAAGTACATAAATGGAAAAAATAATTCTAAATTGGTTTTTGTCTACAAATAAAATTACATTTTTGTTGCCACCAAATGGCACCCAGCCTCACGCTCTTGTTTTCACAGTCAATAATCACATTCTCCTGCCAAAATGCAATTATATTTGGCTGCTGACATTTACTTTTCTATAACCATATAGCAAAAACATTTTATGAATCCCAAAATAGACATAAGCAGCTTCTGCTCCAGTGTGCGCTGCTGCTGAAGTTCATGTTGTCAGTTGCCATGGCGACACGGCGTGCCCCCCCCCCCTTCTCCTCGGGTCGTCGTTTTTTTAGGGATGTTTTACAGAAGACATCTTTGTCTTTCCTTTTAACCTGTTGCAAGGCGCATGTCCTTTATTATCTGTTCTGAGACGAGAAAATGTCTTCAATTCATTTCTGCAATTTGTAAGATTATCTGCAAGCAACTTGTCTTAATGTTTCATTGCTTGAACATTACATTTACTAGACTGCAGGACCACAGGTAATGTCAAGATCCTATCCTATATTTCAGGATGGACCTAAAATGAACTCTAACCTTTACAGGTGAACTTAATGTGACCTTCTCTAAACTTTAGAATGCACATGTCCAACTGTTCAATATGTCAGTACTTTTTGCACAACTTGCTGTTCTCTAACAAAGAGCTTAATGGCAAAATTCACAACAGATGTTTGATCCATGAATCACCCAATAAATTTCCTGGTTCAATTAGAATTGGTATTCAAACAGTCCTCCTCATCATGCTGTTCACATTTTGACATCATGAGACCAAGACAACACCTAACAATTGATAAACAGTACTTCGCCTCTGCAAGGCTTCAAGCTGGATGTTCTCAGACGGAGGTGGCCACTGAGCTTAGAGTGTCACAGAGTGTCATCAGCAGGTTGTATCAGAGATACAGAGAGACTGGAAGAGTCATAGAAAGGCATAGAAGTGGATGTCCTTTGGCCACATCCCACACTGATGACCACTTTATTGTGAACATTGTCCTGCGGACAATGAGCCAGGTCATCGAGGTCACATCATTAGGGAACGGCTGCTGGAGACTGGGGTACCTCAAATGGAGAGGCCTGCACTTTCTCCAGACCTGAATCCTATTGAAAACCTAAGGGACCAGCCGAGTCGCCATGTAGAGGCTCGTAACTCTGTACCCCAGAACTTCAATGACCTGAGGGCCACCCTTCAAGAAGAATGGAATGCCATCCCTCAGCAGACAATAAGGCGACTTGTGAACAGCATGAGACGTCATTGTCAAGCTGTAATTGACGCACAAGACCACATGCCACGTTATTGAGAAATTAACATTTTTTGTGTTGGCTTTTGTTTCAATAAATTGTTTGAGATATGGAAATCACCATTGCTGCTTCTACTTAAATGCCCGACTTTCATGATATAATATCCCTGTTGCATGAATATTTTACGTTGTCCATAAATTTCACCCAAAAGCCAAATATCCCTAACTTTTTGTGAGTAGTGTATGTATATATGTGTTACACTGAGCATTATTGCAAAAATCTTTTGTTTACAGCTTCCATCTACACGTGAATGCTAGGAATGTAGCAATGATGTTTCCAAAAAGTATAAATCTGTGCAAAGGAGAAAACTTTATCATGGCACCTATAGGTAGCTACCCAATGTCTCCTCTTCTGACATGTCTGTTTTATTAAGTACTTACATTCCCCTTGTTAGGGTGGGTTCACATATACGTTGTATATTCCATTATACCCATTATAACAGGGTCAGAACGAAATGTAACAGAATTAGAGCCCATTAGAGGCATTCCGTTTTGCTCTGTTCTAACAGAGTTCTATGGGCACAAATAACAGTTCTGTCTTGTTCCATTATATAAAAGATAACCTGCCGGCATTTTTATTTCAGCGATACCTGCGGATACAGCAGGGGCCGATGATCAGGCTGGCGCAGCTCCTGTACCCGCCCAATCAGAACACGTACATGTATGTGGACATGCGGCAAAAGATCACATACCCCCATGTACATGTATGTTGAAATGAGTGAAGGGGTTTACAGTATAACTTGCATTGACTTATACTGTTTAATACTGTGTAACTGCATTTTATATGTCTGTTGTGATATATGTATATATCCTGTTCATTTGCACTGTATTTGCACTGCACTGTGGAAAGGGTTAATGAATACTGAGAGACTTTTGGGACTAGCTAATAAAGAGAAGTTGGTAATTTATCACAGTTACCATAAGAGATAAAGACGAGCATGTTTTAGAGGGAAACAGCCAGGCATTGTTTACCACCAGAACCAGACAAACTGACCTTTTGAATGCCAGGTGCTGCTATGTTATGAAGGTTTGTTTATGTCTGAAGATTTGTTTTTGACTGGAAAAACTGCTGTGTCATTGCCATTGAGTGTCACTGAAGCTCTAATGCAAGTCTATGAGAGACAGAAAGTGTAACTTTGTATTTGTTTGTGCTGTGCTTCTCCACTCCACCCCTCCCAGAAGGTTCTAGTTCAGCTAGAAACTATATATAAAGAGAGCAGTCAGAGCCCCTAGTGTTCTGCAGTTAGGGACCAGTGCTTAGAAGAGGAGACTCTGCCAGACTTTTGAGTGACCAGAAGAAGACGCTGAGATGGGATACTCTGCCACAGACCCTGGGCCACCAGCCTTCTGAGAGAGATGGACAGATAGATCAGGCCTTTCCTCAGCATAAAATCCTTCTTTTGCTCTGGAGAAGACTGGAGAAGCCAGCACAGTGGATTGCCTACATTATTTTGCACTTTAGTTCCTCGAGTAAAGAAACACGCTGGTTTACTGCAGACCTTGACTCTCTAGACTTATTTCCCATTGGGGTGCACCACGCCTTCCCATCCCTTCCAGAGAGCAGCAACACACGGTGACACCTTGAAGGTGTTCAGGGGACCCAGCGTACCATTGGGGCCACCCCAAAACCGGCCACTACACTCCCATCTGGTAAAACCAATTTGGATCTTCATTGCAGACTGCTAGAAATTTATTAATACATTATAATTATAATATAAGAAAAGCTCCTCCAGAATTATTACATCGGAGATTCAATTAGTTACTAAACAGATATGTCAGGAGGGATGACAAGTTCTCTTTTAAAAGCCTTGAAAAAGGAAGAGGCAACTGTAGGCAGCTGTTTTGGGGTTCTTGCCCTTCATAGTACACAGCAGGGTAATAGCGGGCTGGGCTAAAATCCCTGGAGAAACGCTAATATGCATACCTTTTCCCATGGAGCACTGCCTGTCAGACTCCCTACATCAGCATATCTGAGAGCTACATCATAGGCATCTAAAGTGTAAAGATGTCGTTTCTGATCTTTTGGAATTCATTTTGTTTTTGGCCTTTGAAGCTCCAGGTTGTTGAATCCAGAGTTACACTTCATCTTTTCATAGATGTTTTGAATTGAAGAATTTTGATTTATTCAGAATCTGGAAACTGACCATTCCAGGGTCCGGAATAATAATGGATGAACAGGATATATGCAGTGACTCTTGTACTACGCATGTATCGGCTTCACTCCACTAAATCTATATAAAAGCTGTAACCCTTTGGGGGGAAAGTCAGTAGTTCATCCTTCGCTGGGACACCTCACGTAGGGACCTAATCTGTGTTTTCCTGATCGAGCCTTTGACTTCCCAGCTGATGTGTCGCTGTCAGATGAGGTTTACTGAATTGGTGATGTAAGTTCTTTACATACATTTGCCTGATTATTATTATTGCTTTAATAAACTTACATATATTTTACTATCCTTAAATTGGTGCGTATAGTCTATCTTTAAAGAGTATCTAGTCTTTCTCTGATCAGCAAAATATTAATTGGCGTAGTCGGCAGGATCCTCAGAGAGACGTAGAGCTGATTTTTTTATACTTAAATTGTTGTGTGTAGTCTCTATTTAAAGAGTATGTGAGCCTGACATCTTTCTCTTATCGCAACTCAGCAAAGGCACCCCATAAAACAGCTGTCTACAGTTGGGCACCCCTTCTTTTTGCAACCTTTTGTTTGGTTGTCAGGTACCAAGGCACTTTAATGGGTCAGACATTGACTTACAAGTAGCTACCTATAGGTGGCACTAGAGAGAGTTCTGGGGAGAGTGTTAATTAGCATACCTTTTCCCAGAGAGCATTGAGTAGACAGCTTCCTATATTAAATGGCGTCGCCATGAGAAGAAACAGTATCTTATAAGGACAAAGTAAAAACAGCTAGTAGCCCCCCCCTGCTAATGAATGTAAGACTTAGTTATAAAATTAGATTTTTTTTCCCCCCTGGAAAATATATCAAAATTCTTTACATTTTTGACAATTTAATTACCAAATAGTGGACATACATAATGACTACTGAGCTGTAGGCAATCCATGGGTGCCATGTGGTACATCGAGCAATGCTTCTAAGGGAAAAGGCTTGGAAACAGAGGCTTTGATTTATCACACCTTCACTCCAGAATTTTGGCTTCGAAAAGTCACAAAATGGGACCTTTGCAACTTTCTGGACTTGCTTAGGCAAATATTTTGCGATTTTACACCTCTCCAGTTTTGAAATATAGGTAGAAAAGTGGGTAGAGTTAGCAATGTTAGAGTTTCCCTCCATATTTATCACTGAGAATTTTTTTAAAAGTCACAATCTCACTCCAGTAGGAGGGTGGAGTAGAAAAAGACAAATTTATCAAACATACGACTTTTGATAAATGTGGGATGAGGTAGACCAACACGGGCTTAAGCAAAACTGACTTTCAATATTTCCCTCATGATACATTTCTTCCATACTGTCTGAGGAAAACTGGCACAAATGTTTCACAAATATCTGATGGCATCAGGTAAAAATGACAGAATAAGAACCCCTTGTACATCTCTGTATAAAATCGGAGGCATAAGAATGGTCAGTAGGGCCCTATATAAGTCTATGGGTGCCTTATTATGGCTATCTAGGTTGTGCTTGCTCCCCAGCCGAAGCTGGTTACTCAACCCAAAAAAGCAATTTTACATACAGCAAGTTTAACAATTCCCTATGAACTACACCCAAACCCGACTTCCTTGCCTGTTAAATGAGATCCTAGTCTCTTACTTTAGTTTATCTAAGCAGCTCTGTCTGTATTAATAATTAATGTTAAAGGAATGCTGTGATATTGATTTGAAGGCCTAATTTCACTTGTCTAGGACCTAATAACAATACCTGACACATACCTTACTGCTGAGTATTAAACCTTCACAGAGTAAGCATTGTCAATGGTTGTGTCCATAGAAATGTGATGGTCAGAGGAGTGTGCGTACCCGCACATATACATTACAAACAGACATTCAGATACATCATGCACATACATGACTGAGGGGATGGAAGTGTAACCAGGAGAATCAGACAGACTAAAAAACATGGAAAAGAGTTCATTTATTAAAGGGCTTTCTGCTTATAGGTCATCAATGTAAGATAAGCAGAGAACCCCTTTAAGGCTTAAAGAAAGAGAGAGAACCATTCATTGTGTAAACCTAGTCCAAGATGTACATGTGAGTCCTTCATACTACGATTGACAAGGTTCTCTTGTCCACCACTAGTGATGAGCGGGAGGTGCCATATTCGATTTTGCGATATTTTATTATTCTATGTATTGCGAATGTTATGTGAATTTATTAGATCTGAGTTCCTAATGGTTGTATTGATACAATTGACAAATATAACGAATTTAGCACTATATTCTCAATCTTCGTTATATTCTAGCAACTTACAACTTAGTCAAATTTGTGGGAAGTGAGAAGACAACCAGAGAGCAACAAGGATTAACAACTTAAAAAAAACGAATATTCGCGAATTAGCGAAGTGCCGATATTTGCTAAAACAATTCGCTATTCGAATATTCGCGCTCAACACTATCCACCACCAGACACTTGTATAGGACTACACAAGTGGCTGACCGTTACCACCCAACAATGACAATGCCCGATCAATACCATCTTGCAGACTGAAAATAGAGACATTTAAACCAATATCATTGTGGTGAAGTGCTGTGCGGCAAAGACCCTTCTAGGCTTCATGCGCCTGAGGATGCCCCTTCAACAGCTCATGGATTTCAGACTCCGCTCCACACAACTCTATGAAATATGTCTGACTAATTACCAGTGTATTAGTGTGTATTAGGTGCTTGGGACACTTGGTTTGCAGCCACCACCTCTGACAACCTGAGGCCATCATAAGCAACGGAGGCCCCCCACCCCCTATTAACCAATAAATGATGAAATCCTAAATGTTTTCCTTCTGAAAGGATGGCAGATCTCCTCTCGACCAATTAATAAGACAGCTCTATTAAGGATAGCAACTGTAGCCAACCCAATGCTGAATAAGTCTATGCCAAAATCCACTGGATTGTGACCTACTCAAACTGCAAACCCTGGATTGAAAGCCAGGTTCCTCATGTCAGTGCACACAGAGATCCTAATATTAGTATGACATTGCATGAACCCAGGTTGCTTGTAGATTTGTCAGGAACCTGATCTTCAGTTTCTAGGCTCTGTGTACATTGCATTTGTGACTTCTGTCAGAGGTATACTCCCAAACATTGAACACATGTACACCGCTACTTGTAGTCCTTGTTTGCGTTTGCATTGCAGATTTGGTAGTGTGCACCTGAACTCCCTTTATACATAGTTTGGAGGCGCTGGTCACTCTTTTGTAGATGTATACACTCTTGATGTACAGGGTGGGCCATTTATATGGATACACCTTAATAAAATGGGACTGGTTGGTGATATTAACTTCCTGTTTGTGGCACATTAGTATATGTGAGGGGGGAAACTTTTCAAGATGGGTGGTGACCATGGCGGCCATTTTGAAGTTGGCCATTTTGAATCCAACTTTTGTTTTTTTTCAATAGGAAGAGGGTCATGTGACACATCAAACTTATTGGGAATTTCACAAGAAAATGTGATGCATGCCATAGAATGACCTTTGTCACCTATAGGGGCCTATTGGAAATGAAAACCATATTGTGCCATATGCTGCACTTTCCTGACCTGTTAAACCTCCTGTGCACTTATCTTACTGCATGAACCTGCAGTGTGCATGTGGCCTTAATGCAGATGGATGCAAGCAGGAATAAAATAGCTTTGTAAGGGGATTTGCATAAGGTCAAAAGAAATGCTGATAACTATTGAAACAATATTAAGAATATGAGTCCAAATGGATCAATTCCTGAATTCCTTTTGCACCAGCCTCGGAAGGCCTCTTACACACCCAGTGATTGTCAGTGTCTTTAGACTGTGTGTTGGCCTGTTTAAAGCTTTACACATTTTTTATGACACATTACACATAGTTACCTCTCCTACAGAGCTGACACATACCGGCAGCAGAGGAACCATGATAAACAGAGTCCTTAAGGCTTATGTCCTTCTTGGCAGAAATTCTACCTGGATTAAGTTACAACAGCTAGTGAGAATCTCCGGATGCTGTAACTTAAACTATCATAGGAAAGATAGTCATGGGGAAGAATGGACCACCAGACACCCTCATCCTGCACCACCTTCCACATCCTTACCTGACTGTTGCCGAGCCAAGTGTTGTGGCAACAGCCTCCCACTCACACCCCTCCGCTATGCCTCCCTTCAGCATGCTTACAACCACATATAAACATGCATAGCATCGGTCATCTCGCACACATAGAGGGTTTGCAAATTTGCATGCTGTAAAATGCACATCATGTGACCACATCCTCCAGTGATCAATTTGGCTTTGTAGTTTAGGGCCAGTTCACATGGAATTTCTTGGTGCTTATTTTGGAGCATTGCCATCTCAAAATCGGCTCCAAAAATGCCTCCCATTCATTTGAATGAGAAGCAGCACATGGAGGTGTGGAAAAAAGAAGCGTGCCCTATCGTGGGGCAGAATCTGCGCTGAATCTCTCATTGAAATGAATTGGAAACATCAAAAAACTACTTTATTGTGCGCTTTTTCTGCCAAAAACCACAGTTTTATATTAAAGTAAAAACCATTGGTTAATTAAAAAAGCTTAAAAATATGCACACAAAGGACTCTGAAAAAAACATGCAGATTCTGCAGTGAATTTTGTAGGCAGATTTTCAAAATCCGTCTTGTGAACATACCCTTAGGCCTCTTTCACAGTAATTTGTATCAGTATTTTTATGGCAAAACTAGGAGGGTGTCAAAAATATGAAGGAGGTGCAAATCTGCCCATTAAACGTTTCCTCCTGGTTTCAGCTTCAAAATACTGACCAAAGTACACAAGTGTGAAAGGGGCTTTAAGGTGAACGCAGATACTGTGAATTGATCTGGTCAGGACACTGTTTAAAGGGCAACATCACCAACCCTGACTCCACTCGTGTATCATTACTGGATGTCCTGCTGTGGCTTCTAGAAAATCACACTTAGGCCCCTTTTAGATGAGTGGGTGTCACTCTGTGGACTCGCAGCGCAGCACTGGGCCTGAACTTCCAGCACTGCCAGGGTCGCATAGCATTATTTATGATGCCATGTAACCCTTATAGTTCTGGAATGTATTGGATTACACTGACAGCGTTATGTCAGGGCCATATAACGCATTCCAGAACTGTATGGGTTACATAGTATCCTAAATCAATATAATGCTATTTGACCCCGGCAGTGCTGGAAGTTTAGGCCAGGTGCTGCGCTGCGAGTCCACAACGTGAAACCCGCTCGTCTGAAAGGAGCCTCAGCGATAGAGTCCTCTCAATGATGTGTGCATGCCTAATGCCACCCACCGCTGATTGGCAGCTTTCTCCCCTTGCACAGTCAGGGAGATTGCAGTCAGTCAGTAGTTGTAAGGCGGGGAGAGCCTGCTGCTCATGAAAAGGAGAACTTAGCGCTGTGAATGGGATGCAGCTAATAAAGTATGCTTTTATGGAAACCACAGCATACTGTAAGTGACCCAGAGATGGAATTAGGGTCTCTGTCACTTCTTTATAAAGTCCTCATGTAGTTCAGCATAAACAATGGTGACAGTTAGAGATGAGCGAAGTTTTGTAAAATTCGATTCGGCTGCTTTGCTGAACTTTCCAAAAAAATCCTCTTCATGATGAATTACTTTGTCACGAAGTGCATTTCTTTGTAAGTAGTGGGTGCAATGACAGGAAGCGGTGATTGTGCCGCTCCCCTTCATTGTACCCATTAGATGCCGCGTTCATACACGCGGCATCTAATATAAATTACAAAGTATAAAATAAAAAATAATAATAATACTTACCTGTACTATTTGTTGGTGACAGGTGTCCCGCCACCATCTTGATTGAAGGTCTGGCGTGAATTTTTTTTAACATTATTTCACGTTAAATCGATTTGCTACCGCGAAGTATGAGTCTTCCTGGACTTCGATTCGCTCATCACTAATGACAGCCTTTTAAGGACCATTATAGTGATTAACCTGTAATTATGTTCGCTCAGTCATGCTATAACAGCAGTCACAGACAAGCCAGACAAATGACGTAAGCAACACAGATCTGGATACATTATAGAACTACTGTAGAGTGTAAGTCAAGTTTAGGTTATAGTCATTGTACCCATTAGATGTCGCATTCATACATGATTGCGGCATCTAATATAAATTACAAAGTATAAAAATAAAAGGCGGTCATACACATGAGAGAATTTTTGGTGAAACCCACTGTGTTCTGAAGATTCTCGCAACTGGTAATGTAGCACATAAAGTTAAGAACATAGGAACTCGATGATCAACTCAACAGTCAACCTCCCCCAACTGACTGCATACAGGAATACTATCCAACTGCAACTCAAATGTCATTAAAGGGCTGTCTCACTTAAAGAAATGACATTTGTCATGTAGAGAAAGTTACTACAAGGCTCTCACTAATGTATTGTGATTGTCCGTATTGCTTCCTCTGCTGGCTTCATTCGTTTTTCCATCACATTATGCACTGCTCGTATACAGGGGTTATGGCACCGCTGCAGTGCAGATATGAGGCCGGCATTTTTTCCTATAGCGTGCAAGCACCGCTGCTGGATTGCACTGAATTTGAGCAGTGTACAATGTGATGGAAAAGTGAATCCAGCCAGCAAAGGAGGCAATATGGACATGGTTATAGACGCTGCACTACCAGACCATTGAATATTGTTACCCCTTGGTCTGATATTCCAGCGTCCATGGTCAGATTCTGCTCTCCAAATTTTTCTCTCATCATCAGGATGGCTTGACAATTGACACATAGAAAATATTTGGATGTCAGACACTGGATAAAATGGTTGATATATTCATCATTTTTTTTTTTTTATATAAAGCCTTAGGTCAGTGCTGATGGTC
Source organism: Bufotes viridis (assembly GCA_033119425.1). Lineage (NCBI taxonomy): Eukaryota > Metazoa > Chordata > Amphibia > Anura > Bufonidae > Bufotes > Bufotes viridis. Next base: position 554,680,754 of record CM065590.1, on the reverse strand, counting down.
AAAATGGCAGAAGCACCAGCAGGGAGAAGGCAATCAAAAGGATAGCCAAGGGCTAAGATCCAAAGTCAGCAGAGAGAGTGCACAGGAACAGGATCTACGAATGGAGCAGAGGACAGAGGACAGAGCCCGCTCCCTACAAGAGTGTGGTTATTGGGGAGTAGCCCCCCACAACTGATATAGAGCGACACAGAGAGAGCACCGGAGAACAACCATTACACTTAGCTTGCTTCAGCTTGCCAAAATGCAGGCTAAGGCCTCTTGCACACGACCGTATGGGTTTTTCAGTGTTTTGCGGGCCGTTTTTATCTGATACGTTTTTCCGTTTTTTGTTTCCATTGTGTTTGTGTTTGGGTTCCGTTTTCTGTTCCGTTTTTCCGTATGGCATATACAGTATACAGTAATTACATAAAAAAAATTGGGCTGGACTTAAAATTTGCAATAGATAGTTCCGCAAAAAACGGAACGGATACAGAAGACATACGGATGCATTTCTGTATGCGTTCTGTTTTTTTTGCGGACCCATTGACTTGAATGGAGCCACAGATCGTGATTTGCGGGCAATAATAGGACATGTTCTATATTTAAATGGAACGGAAAAATGGAAAAACGGAAACCGAAGGCATACAGAGACACTTCAGTAATGTTTGCGGTCCCATTGAAGTGAATGGTTCAGTATTCTGTCAGTATACTGAACTGAAAGAACGGCCAGTATACGGTCCGCAAAATACTGTGGTGTGCAAGAGGCCTAATATTAATTACATATGTATCATCTACTTCATCCACCTAAAAACCCATTATTCCATGATTTAGTATTGATTGTCCATCCCCTAATTAATCGCCAGTGTCAATGTGGAGTGACCCCGGTCCCCAGCTCCTGCGTAGGAACTGATTGACCTGGTTAGATGGACATTTCTCCCGCATCCTGACTATTCCTGCTTTGTAGTGGTTTGGACTTTTTCATAGATATAAAGAGTTGCTATTAAGTAACACGTCTCATTTATACAATGTTTCACCTTCTAAAGTATATTAATTGAAACCATGGAGACCAAGCATTAGCTTAATCTTGCAGAAAAAAAACAAGCCCTTTTCATGCTAATTTGAAGTAATTTAATCTGCTCCAGCTTGTTAACCATGTGGGCTGCTAGACGGATCCTGGGCAACAAATATGAGCAATTAAAATATCATCTAATGTTTGAAGCATTATCACGATGTGAAGAAAATGGATAAAGTAAATGGCCACGTATGGGAAGGCTGCTTTACTAAAAAAGAAATAGAATGTATCTTTATAAGGCTGCTTTCACACTTGCATTGTTGTTTTCCGGTATTGAGATCCGGCAGAGGATCTCAATACCGGAGAAAAAAAAGTTTCCGCTAAGTCCTCACACATTCAGAATGGAAAGAGATCTGTTCAGGATGCATCAGGACGACTTCCGCCCCGGCTTTCTGTTTTGTGACTGGACACAAAATGCTGCAAGCTGCAGTTTTGTGTCCGGTGATAAAACTGAAAAAAACAGATCCGGCACTAAAAACAATGTAAGTCAATGATAACGGATCCGTTTTTTTTTGGAGCCTGAGAAAAACGGATCCGTCACCCATTGACTTTTAATGTATTTAGTGATGGATCCATTTTTTCCCATTTTGATTTCACAACAGCATCCTAATGGAATGGATGCATTGATGTGCAAAATCAAAACGGATCCATTTAATTCCGGTATTGAGATCCTCTGCCAGATCTCAATGCCGGAATTAAAAACACAAGTGTCAAGGTAGATCCATTATACCTTTACCCACAGTGCACCCATTCCAAAGTCATCGACTGTGTCTATAGGAAAGTGAGGTTTACCATAAGGATGCAGCCACATGGGGGCAAGATTTCCCTTGTGGATTTAAAAGGGTTCTCCAGGAATTAAGAAAATGAAAATAGTTTAATAGTACTTTATTATAAATATATTCCCAAATACCTTTCAGTAGTTAGAATCACTTGGTTTGTCTAGGGAGCAATAATCAGAGAAAATAAAATGGCCGCCGTCCTATTAGTGCACACAAAACCCGTCCTAATCACACAGCAAGACGTTACTTCATAACACTGAGCTATGCTCTGCTTGTCAGGGGTATGAACCTGAATACAGATGATAAGATCTTCTGCTGAATCTCTGTGGGAATGAAGTTCATGAAGAGACACAAAGTATAGAGCGTACGAACAGGACAGATGTGGTAATGTGGGGCTGTAGTAATGGAGACTGCATACAAGTGCAACTGCTCATTAACACCTCCTCATCCTTTTCTCTACTCTGATTGTCAGGGATTATGATCCTGAATACAGCTAATAAGATCTTCTGCTGAATCTCTTTGGGAATGGAGTTCATTAGGAGACATGAAGTACAGAGAGGATGGGGATGTGGCTAATGAGCAGCAGCTCTTGTATGCAGTCTCCAATACCACAGCCCCGCATTACCACAATCTGTCCTGTCGTCCTCTCTGTACTTCATGTCTCCTCATGAGCTCCATTCCTACAGAGATTCAGCAGAAGATCTTATCAGCTGTATTCAGGATAATAACCCCTGACAAGCAGAGCAGAAAGGAGGATGAGGCAGCTCTTTAGCTCAGTGTTGTGAAGTAACTTATCCTACTGTGTGATTTGGACAGGTTTTGTGTAGACTAATAGGACAGCAGCCATTTTATTTCTCCTAATGATTGCTCCTTAGACAAAATGAGCCATTATAACTAATGAAAGGTTTGGGTATATATTTATAAGAAAGTAATAGTTAAGTATTTTTATTTTCTTAATTCCTGGAGATCCCCTTTAATGCAGATTTCAATCTATACATTGCACAGGGTAAAATCTGCAGTGGAAATCTGAGGCATAAATCGACGTATTGTGGATTTAAAATATGTACCGCATGTTAATTTATGCTGCAGATTTTTTAGCATGTGGACGAGATTTGCAGATGTACTTAATTTACAGTTCAAAAAAAGATTTTGTGGTGAGGTAGGATATATTGCTCCCCTACTCATGGAACTTGCTTTAGCTATATTCTCAAACAAGCTAATACCAGTAGTAAGGCAGAGGCACTACTAAGGAAGGCTGAACCTCCACACCTAGCTGTTGTCCCCTCACTGGTCACTGCACACACGTTACTATATAATGGAATATGGATTTAATGGGAGTCTGTAACCAGTTCTGACCATGCTAAACCGCTGCATGCACTAGGTAGAGGCTGGGCATTGCAAGTCAAACATACTTTTTGTGGAGCTTTTATGATCAGGAGTAGTGTGAATATGAAGTTTTATTCAGTCAAATTCTGCTCCTGCAAGTGGTCAGCAGAGAGAGCATCACTGTGAAGTGCTCTCTGCTTAGAGCTGTTTCTCAGCTGAATGTAGAGAGCACCTTAAAGTGAAGTTCCACCTCCTGGGCACTTGCAGAAGCAGAACAAAACTTCATATTCACACTATACCTGATGAGAAAAGCTCCTCAAACATTATGTTTCTCCTTCTCTCCGCAGCCCCTACCTAATGCTGTGAGCAGTGATCAAAATTGCTATCAGATTCCCCTTAAGGCTCTGTTCCTATTGCCTGGCTGCCTTTTCTGAAAAATTATCAATAATTATGTGTATTAGGTGGCCTTCTTTTGAGTAAATGATCTGCTGTATAGAGCTTTGCTGCCATTTTTAAACATTGTTTATGTTCTTTCCATATTCTTTCTTACATGCACTATTTCTTGGGGAGAATACCTCCATGCAGCATGCGCTAGAATTTTTAATTTCTCCTGGATGCCATATGAATCTGTAGAGAAAAACTTATGTATGCCTTCTTAGAAAATCAACAGCAGGGGTGTAGCTAAAGGCTCATGGGCCCTGATGCAAGAGTTCAGCTTGGGCCCCCTACCCTCAGCACTTAGCCTTCCTGCTGCCTCAGGCAAAAATCGAAACAGCACCCCCATGCCAAATTCTTGACCTAGCTCCTTCCCTTCAGCCAGAAGTGTAACTTGACCTGCATGCACTTTCTATAATACCGGTGTCTTCTTATGTAGCACAAGTGTCTTTGGGCCCCCACAGGCTCCTGGGCCCAATACCGACTGCTTCCTCTGCACCCCCTATAGCTACATCTCTGATCAACAGCGTATAGAGTATGGTCCCATAACTGGATATTATGGATCACATAACACATACAATGTATTCAGAAAGTCTTTGCTTTTTTATATTTTGTCATGTTGGGGCCTTGTGCTAAAATAAAAAAGAAATCAAGTTTTTCCCTATAATTCAGCAGCACCCAATACCCCATAATGAGGAAGTGAAAACAGAATGTTAGACATCTTTGCTAATTCATTGTCTTGTTGAGGGTAAACATTTTTCTCAGTCTGAGGTACAGAGCGCTCTGGATAAGGTTTAAAAATATGCGAACTTTGCACCACTCAGCTTTCCATCAACCCTGACCAGTTTCCCTACCACCAGCATGCTTCATTGTAGGAATGGTATTCTGTAGGTATGGGCAGGTGATGAGCAGTGCCTGGTTTCCTCCAGACAGAAGGCTTAGAATGTAGGCCAAAAAGAGCAATCTTGGTTTCATCAGACCAGCGAAACTTGTTTCTCACTGTCTGAGAGTCCATTAGCTGCTTTTTTGCAAATGCAACGGGCGCCTCCCCCCAGGGCCCTCCTATGACGCGTCCCAGGTGTAGGAAATTCCAAGTAGTGTAGTGCAGCCTAATTGTCTCTTTATGTGTCACGGTGCTCCTACCTGGATACTGCTGTAGCCGAGGCTTTGGCTCCAAAGCAATTGATAGGGTGAATAATTGAGGGATTGGAAAGAACTTGAGTCCAGACCTTGAGATGAAGTTCAATAGCAGCTTTACTTTGAATAAACATTTCTTCCAAAAGTTACAGGCTTTGTCTTGGTTCCAGCCGGCTTTAGCATTAAACTGGCAGGCAAACTTAACTCTTCTATATCCTTCTCTCTGACTCTGCTGTACTGACAAGCGGACTTAGTAACTTTGATTCTTCTTTATTCTGCACTTCTCTCTGTAGTCGGACTTAACTTCGGCCAAGGAACTTTACTCTTGGCTCCTGAGGCTTTAGGCTTCTGGCCAGCAGAGCTTAAGGTGCTCTGGCTGGTATGGGCACGTCCAGCAGAGATGTGCCCCTGCACACCCTTTACCTGTCTGGGGAAGACTAGACTAGCACTAACTGGTCCCCAATGGGCTAGCCCATTTCTTCCCAGAGGGGGTTAGAATGGAATGGTAAGTTCCATTCTCTCTAACTATAGCTCTGCCGAGTTGCCACCTGCTGGTGAACCAGGCATACTATATGAACATAACAGTTGCAAAAAGATTAGGAATGCACAGTGTATAGGACCTGGACAAAAATACATAAGATGACATTGTGTTAGCCCATTAAAGACAGTAGCAGGGTGGAGGAGTGGTAACACCACTCTGGGCTGTTACACAAACTCCAGGTGGGCTTTCATGTGTCTTTTTCTGAGGCTAGGCTTCTTTCTAGCCACTCTGTCATAAAGCCCAGATTGGTGGAGTGCTGCAGTGATGGTTGACCTTCTGGAAGTTTGTCCCTATCTGCACACTGGATGTTTGGAGCTCAGCCAAAATGACCATTGGGTTCTTGTTCACCTGTCTTACCAAGGGCCTTCTCCACCGAATACTTAGTTTGTTGGGGTGGCTAGGAATAATCCTGATTGTTCCAAACTTCTCCATTTTAAGAATTATGGAGGCCACGGTGATCTTGGTAACTTTTAGTGCAGAAAGAATTTTTTGTATGCTTTTTCAGATCTTTACCTCCACACTATTCTGTCTCTGAGCTGTACAGGCAGTTCCTCCTCATGGCTTGGTTTTTGCTCTGTGATGCCAGCTATGCTGTCACCTATGAAACCTTATATAGACTCGGCTGTGTCTTTCCAAATCACGTCCAATCAACTGAATTTACTGTACCACAGGTGGATTACAATCAAGGTATAGAAACATCTCAAAGATGAGCAAGAGAAATGGGAGCCCCCAGAGATACATTTCAAGGATCATTGTAAGGGTCTGAATACTTACGTCAGCACATCATTTTATTTTTTTTCTATTTTAATAAATTATCTAAAATTATATTTTCACTTTCTCATTATGGAGTATTAATTGCAGATTGATGGGGGAAACTTTTTTTTATTTTTTTATTTAAGCGCAAGGCAGCAACATAACAAAATGTGAAAAAAGTGAGGGTTTGATAACTTTCAGAATGCTTTAATGCTGTAATACAGCTGTGTGCATGTCAAGTCTGGCATTGTTGAAATCATTCTGACCTGGAGAATGAAGGTATAACAGGTTAATTTTACTGCCTAGGGAATGCCATAAAAAAGAACCCATAAAACTGTTGTAGAATTGCATTTTTTTTTCCATTCCACCCCATTTGGATTTTTTTCTAGCTCCCCACTACATCATATGCAATATTAAATAGTGCCATTTGTCCCCCCAAAAATAAGCCCTCATAAGGCTATGTAAATGGAAATCAAAAAGTTATGGCTCTGGGAAGACGGGGAGCGAAAAATTAAAATGCAAAAATGGAAAACCGCAAGGTCCTCTAAGGGTTAATCTTCCCTAGTCTATGGCTGGCCACCCTGGGTTATTTAAGGCACCTTCTGTTTGGGAAGATGCGTAAACTATATGTTCTAGATTTCTAGTTTCCTGCAAAGGTGTGCTAATTGTCTTATTTGCTCTTCTGTGTACCGACTTCTGCCTGTCTCTAGTTTTGACCCTTCGCTGCCTGACCCCACCTCTGCGTCATCTTTGTACTGACCATGTGTTGCCTGCCCTGACCTTTGGACTGACTTTGGATTGCATGAACTCTACCTGCCCTGACTTCGTCTTGGTTTTGCCTGACTCCTCTGTGTTTCGCATCAGTATGTCTTGACCCCCGTGGGTCAGCAGCCACTGAACAGAGACTATTCCAAGAGGAAGAAGACTGGTGGTTCCATTGCGCTGGTGTCCAGATTCTTGTACAGGTGTCATAGGGTGAAGACTAGAGGGGCCACTTAGGGTACTTTCACACTAGCGGCATAGCTATCCGGCAGGCTGTTCCAGCGGGTGAACAGCCTGCCAGATCCACCATGCCGCAAGAACCCATGCACTGCCGTGCTGCCGCTCAGTCCCCATTGACTATAATGGGGTGGGGGCGGAGCTACGGCGCAGCATGGCAGTGATCGCCGGACTAAAAAGTCAGACCTGCAGTACTTTTAGTCCGGCGATCTCCGGCCGTACACTGCTGTGCTGCGCCATAGCCCCACCCCTGCCCCATTATAGTCAATGGGGACGGAGCAGCAGCACGGCTGTGCACGGGTACTTGCGGTATGGCGGATCCTGCAGGCTGTTCACCTGCCAGAACAGCCTGACGGACAGCTATGCTGCTAGTGTGAAAGTACCCTTACAAATACCCCTAGGGTCCATTCACACATCCGTGTGTGTTTTGCGGATCCACGGATCCGCAATACACGGATACCAGCAATGTGCGTTCCGCATTTTGCGGACCGCACATCGACGACGCTCTCATAAAAAAATGCCTTTTCTTGTCCGCAATTGCGGACAAGAATAGGACATGTTTTATTTTTTTGCGGATCTGGAATTGCGGATCCGCACTTCCGGATCCGGGCAGGACGTAGTGTGTCCCCATAGAAATGAATGGGTCCGCAATTCCGTTCTGCAAAATGCACAACAGTATTGCGGACGTATGAATGGAGCCTTAGAAGAAGCCTTAGGTCCCTTTCACACGGGCGAGTTTTCCGCGCGGGTGCAATGCGTGAGGAGGACGCATTGCACCCGCACTGAATCCTGGCCCATTCATTTCAATGGGTCTGTGTACATGAGCGTTTTTTTTCACGCATCACTTGTGCGTTGCGTGAAAATCGCAGCATGTTCTATATTCTGCGTTTTTCACGCAGCCCTAGCCCCATAGAAGTGAATGGGGCTGCGTGAAAAACGCATTGCATCCGCAAGCAGGTGCGGATGCGTTGCGTTTTTCACTGATGGTTGCTAGGAGATGTTGTTTGTAAACCTTCAGTTTTTTATCACGCGCGTGAAAAACGCATCAAAACGCATTGCACCCGCGCGGAAAAAACTGAAGAACTGAACGCAATCGCAGGCAAAACTGAATGGCTTTGCCTGTGAAATCGCACAGTTTTCCCTGAACGCATCCGCAACGCATCCAGACCTAATCCGGACACGCTCGTGTGAAAGAGGCCTTAGAAGTCAAATCTATAGATACAGCGGAACCACATGTGCTTTGTAACACCAGTTTTTGGTTTGGAATCTACTAAGGCCTCTTTCACACTTGCGTTCTGAGGATCCGGCGGGCACTTCCGTCCCGCTGGATCCGTCAAAACGCAAGTCGCCTGAAAGCATTTGAAGACTGATCAGGATCCTGATCAGTCTTTAATATGCTTTCAGGTAACCATGGCAGCCAGGACGCTACTGAAGTCCTGGCTGCCATGGTACTCTGCAGCAGTGTACTTACCTGCGCTGCGGCCGCCGGGCGCTCCTTCATGACGTCACAGGTGCCTGCGGCGGCGCCTAGATCAAGGCCAAAGCGCAGGTAAGTACACTGCTGCAGAGTACTTACCATGGCAGCCAGGACTTCAGTAGCGTCCTGGCTGCCATGGTAACCGATCAGAGCCCTAGCTTACACTGGGGCCCCGATCGGAACTGCTGCTGCGCTTGCGCAGAGCTAAACGTCGGATCCAGCGATGCACCGAAACGACGCTTAGCTTAATTCCGGATCTGGATTAATGCACTTCAATGGGCATTAATTCCGGATCCGGCGTTACGGCATGTCTTCCGGATTTTTGGACGGAGACAAATCCGCAGCATGCTGCGGTTTTGTCAACGTCCAAAAAACGTTCACATACTGAACGGAAGACATCCTGATGCATCCTGAACGGATTTCTCTCCATTCAGAATGCATTAGGATAATCCTGATCAGTATCTTTCCGTCCTAGAGCCTCGAGGACGGAACTCTAGGACGGAAAGCAAAAACGCAGATGTGAAAGGGGCCTAGCATGAAAATAAAAGGTTGAACTTTGTATAAAATAGCCACAAACAGTACTGAATATCCTTTGGCCAGTGATGTATTGGTTGGAGAATTTACCAGGCATATGCAGGAATGAAGTCAATGAGATTTATCAAAACTGGTGGAAGAGAAAAGTCACCCATAACAACCAACCAGATTGCTTTATTAATTTTCATAAAGGCTATAAGCTTATTAGTCAATGTGGGTGACTCCCCTTTTGTGTAGTACCCCAGACCTGGGGGTACGGTAATTTGTATATAGTGTTGAGCGCGAATATTCGAATAGCGAATTTTTTTAGCAAATATCGGCACTTCGCTAATTCGCGAATTTGTGAATATAGTTCTATATATTTGCTATTTCGAATATTCGTTTTTTTGTTTTTTTTTAAGTTGTTAATCCTTGTTGCTCTCTGGTTGTCTTCCCACTTCCCAAAAGCTGTTCTTACCTGTCCGGAGGATTCTTGGTTCCCTGCCCGCTCCAGTCAATGCCCGTTGCCGCTTCTGCCGACTTCCCGTGTGCATGGGAACGCCTCCATGCTAAAATGTACTGTCGGATGTGAGAATCACGATCTCACAAATTTGACTTTGAAGTTGTTATTGCAATGTGATTAATATAACCTGAATTACTAGCATTGCGAATTCAACTTAGAGCTGGGATCCTAATGGTTGTTGCTAGAATATAACGAAGATTGAGAATATAGTGCTATATTCGTGAATTCGTGAAATTCATCATCTTCGTTATATTCTAGCAATACAACCATTAGGGAATTAGCTGTAAGATCAATTCGCAATGTGATTATATGTTCGCTTCGCGAATAAAACTCAGAGCTGAGTTTCTAATGGTTGTTGCTAGAATATAACGAAGATTGAGAATATAGTGCTATATTCGTGATATCCGTTATCTTCGTCAATTTTAGCAATACAAGTTACAACTATTAGGAACTCAGCTCTAAATTTAATTTGTAATGCGAATATAAATTTGCGTAACATTCGCAATATATAGAATAATGATGAATATTCGATTTCGACGAATATACGAGGAATATTCAATCGAATATTCGCTAAATATTGCGAACTCGAATAGGGCACCTCCCGCTCATCACTATAGTTTGAATTCTTATGTATTGTGTTGTATTTCATAAGTTATGTCCATATGTAAAGGACATGAGTGGCAAGGGTTAACCAGGAACAGGGTTAACGACCCTGTTCTCCCCCTATTGGTAGGAGTAGGCTGGAGTAGGAGTTGCTGTGTAATCACAGAGAGGAGACGAAGCAGACTGCAGAGCTCCTGTTCCTGTTACAGATTCTCCAGAGAGAACTACTCCAATTTCCTTCAAGTAAAACCTTTAGACTCCAAACAGCAGAGTGAAATGCTATATCTGCAACTGCAGACACTGCTGTAAGGTGAGGGACTACAGCCAAGCCACCCATCAGCAAACAACCACTAGGCCAGTATCACCTAATTTCAGAATTGCCACCAACCAACCTGCCTCCATATCCTTACTGGTGCCAGAGAGGAAATTTTTATTTAAAGGCTATGTACACCTTTGGGGGCATTTTTTTTTTATTGTACTTGCATTGTACTCATTTTAACCCTTTAAGGACTGGAGGTTTTTTACTTTTTGAGTTTTCGTTTTGCACTCCCTGCCTTCCCATAACCATACTTTCCAACGCCACCATTTAATATTGCATATGATGTAGTGGGAAGCGGGGAAAAAATTCCAAATGGGGTGAAATTGCAAAAAAATAGCAATTCCACCACAGTTTTGCGGCTTTTTAAATTCCGACCTTCGATGTGCGATAAAACTGACTGGTTAATTTTACTCTACAGGTCAGTGCGAATCCGGCGATACCCTATATGTATAGGTTTTCTTGCGTTTTGACTGTTTGTCACCATGTTTTGACCCCTATAACTTTTTTGTAATTATATGTACAGAGCTTTATGGGGGCTCATTTTATGTGTCATAATCTTATCTTTTTATTGATACCATTTTGGGGTGTGTATGACTTTTTGATCACCTTTTATGTAATTTTTTGTGGAAAATGAAGCGCATTTCGACACCCATGATGTGTATTTTTAAAAATTTTTTAGTTTTTAAATTTTTATTTTAGCAAAAGGGGGTGATTTAAACTTTTATGTTTTATTTATTTATTTATTTTACACTTTTATATAGTTCCCATAGGAAACTATAACTTACAATCATCTGATTGCGATTTTCATGCATTCCAATGCAATAGCATTGAAATATATGAAAAAATCACATATTTCCTATGAAGCCTATTACAGGCAAGGCTCCATAGGAAATACTACAGAGCAGCCTTGGTTTCATTCATACAAACCCAGGCTACTACAGGCGCGCTCCGGCTCCTCCGATCGCCACACGGGGGAGCCGGAGCGCAAACCGAAAGTAAAACTCCCGCTCATGTACGTCCTCTGTCCTTAAGAGGTTAAGCTAAAAATCATTTTTTTAATTGGTCTTTAATAATAATTTCGCTTCCTTTTTTGCGCAATATAGGTGAGATGCTGTAGAAGCAGCCTGTGGATTTTCTGTCTTTTCCGTCATCTGAGGAGCAGACGGACTCCTTATCTCTGCTCCCTGACATTATAAACACTTGTTATAGCTCAGTTCTTAACTTAATGATAACACTAAATAAGTGTTTATGACCTCTGACTAGTTTAGAGATAAGGGTTATTCGATGACCAACACAAAATGAAAGTACCAGTCATACAGTTAGAAAAACAGTTAACCGTTTGTGACAGAATGGCTTAGTATTTTTAATAAAGACCAATTGAAAATATGATTTTTAGTCAAAAATGAGTAAAATGCAATCATAAACAAAAATTGCCTCCGAAGGTATACATAGCCTTTAACCACTACAGGACCGCCTAACGCAGGGATGCGTCCTGCGGGCGGTCCTGTAGTTCTGAGACGACGCATCGGCGCGTCATCTCGCGAGACGCGAGACTTCCTGTGAACGCACGCGCGTTCACAGTGAAGCGCGTCTCAGGAGTTCTGCTACAGCCTGCCAGCGATGATCCATCGCTGGCAGGCTGTAGATGCGAATTAAATCGCATCAAAGAGCTATATCAGACGCTGTTTTGTGAACAGCGTCTGATATAGCTGCTACCTGGTCCTCTGGTGGTCCCATTTGCTGGGATCGACCACCAGAGGACCAGGTAACTATGTAAAGTTGCACCAAACACTACACTAACCCCCCCACCCCCTCACCTATTAACCCCTCGTTAACCCCTCGTTGATCACCCCATCTAGACCCCCTGATCACCCCGCTGTCATTGATCACACCCCTTGTAAGGCTCCATTCAGACGTCCATATGTGTTTTGCGGATCCGTGGATTCACGGATCCGCGGATCGGATCCACGAATCCGCAGATCCTCAAAACACGGACACCGGCAATGTGCTTTCCGCATTTTGCAGATCCGCACATTGCCAGAACTATATAGAAAATGCTTTTTCTTGTCCGCAATTGCGGACAAGAATAGGACATGTTCTATATTCTTGCGGAACGGAAGTGCAGACCCGGAAGCGCGGATCCGTAATTCCGGATCCGAGCGGGACAAAGTCTGTCCCCATAGAAATGAATGGATCCGCAATTCTGTTCCGCAAACAGAATTTCGGACGTGTAAATGGGGCATAAGGGTCCCTTATCACCGCCAGTTAGCTAGCTACTTGTTAGGTAGCTAGCGCCCAGCCCACCGCACCGCAGTCACTGATTTTGGCAGAGATTTTTTCATCCACATTGATCGATGCGAATGAAAAAATCAGTGCCGTTCATTTTATTTTTTTTTCAGCCCAGAGGCTGAACGGAAAAAAAAATCTTATTACCCGTATGCTCAATATAAGGAGAATCGCAGAAACTCCTAATGCTGGCCATACGTGTAATAATTGCGGAGACCCTCAAATGCCAGGGCAGTACAAACACCTCACATGTGACCCCATTTTAGAAAGAAGACACCCCAAGGTATTCCGTGAGGGGTATGGTAAGTTCATGTAAAATTGTATTTGTCACAAGTTAGTGAAATTTGAGACTTTGTAAAAAAAAAAAAAAAAATATCAATTTCCGCTAACTTGTGCCAAATTGCTTTTTTTTCTGTGAACTTGCCATGCCTCTCACGGAATACCTTGGGGTGTCTTCTTTCCACAATGGGGTCACATGTGGGGTATTTATACTGCTCTGGCATTTTAGGGGTCCTAAAGCGTGAGAATCCAAATGCGTAAAAATGGCCTGTAAAATCCTAAAGGTACTCATTGGTTTTAGGGCCCCTTTGCGCATCTTGGCTGCAAAAAAGTGTCACTCATGTGGTATCGCCGTACTCAGGAGAAGTAGGGCAATGTGTTTGGGGTGCATTTTTACATATACTTCTATATATACCTCTTCGCTGAGGGGCATAATGAGTCCATGAAAAACTAAACTTTTTGTCAAAAGTTAGCGGAAAGGGAGACTTTGTGAGAAAAAACAATAAAAAATCAATTTCCGCTAACTTGTGCCAAAAAAAAAATCTTCTATGAACTCGCCATGCCCCTCATGGAATACCTTGGGCTGTCTTCTTTCCAAAATGGGGTCACATGTGGGGTATTTATACTGCCCTGGCATTTTAGGGGCCCTAAAGCGTGAGAAGAAAAATGCGTAAAAATGCCATCCTAAAAGGTACTCATTGGAATTTGGGCCCCTTTGCGCATCTTGGCTGCAAAAAAGTGTCACACATGTGGTATCGCCGTACTCAGGAGAAGTAGGGCAATGTGTTTTGGGGTGTATTTTTACATATACCCATGCTGGGTGAGAGAAATATCTCGGTAAATTGACAACTTTGAATAAAAAAATGTAAAAAGTTGTCGTTTACAGCGATATTTCTCACACACAGTAGAGGTATATGTAAAAATGCACCCCAAAACACATTGCCCTACTTCTCCTGAGTACGGTGATACCACATGTGTGACACTTTTTTGCAGCCAAGATGCGCAAAGGGGCCCTAAAACCAATGAGTACCTTTAGGATTTCACAGGGCATTTTTACGCATTTGGATTCTCACGCTTTAGGGCCCCTAAAATGCCAGGTCAGTATAAATACCCCACATGTGACCCCATTTTGGAAAGAAGACACCCCAAGGTATACCGTGAGGGGCATGGCGAGTTCACAGAATTTTTATTTTTCAGCACAAGTTAGCGGAAATTGATATCTTATTTTTTTTTTATTTTTGTTTTTTACAAATTCTCATATTCCACTAACTTGTGACAAAACATAAAATTTTACATGAACTCACCATACCCCTCACGGAATACCTTGGGGTATTTTCTTTCTAAAATGGGGTCATATGTGGGGTATTTATACTGTCCTAGCATTTTAGGGGCCCCTAAAGCGTGAGAAGAAGTCTGGAATCCAAATGCGTAAAAATGCCCTGTGAAATCCTAAAGGTACTCATTGGTTTTAGGGCCCCTTTGCGCACCCAGGCTGCAAAAAAGTGGCACACATGTGCTATCGCCGTACTCAGGAGAAGTAGGGCAATGTGTTTTGGGGTGTATTTTTATATATACCCATACTTTGTGTGAGAAATATCTCTGTAAACGACAACTTTTAAAAAAATTTATACAAAGTTGACAATTTACAGAGATATTTCTCTCACCCAACATGGGTATATGTAAAATACACCCCAAACACATTGCCCTACTTCTCCTGAGTACGGCGATACCACATAGTGACACTTTTTGCAGCCTGGAGCGCAAAGGGCCCAAATTCCAACGAGTACCTTTAGGTTTTACATGGCGACTCACAATTTAGCCCCGCCCAAAATGCCTGAACAGTAAACACACCCCACAAATGACCCCATTTCGGAAAGTAGACACCCCAAGGTATTCACTGAGGGGCATAGTGAGTCCGTCTGAGATTTATTTTTTTTTTGCCAGAAGTTAGCAGAAATTGAAACTTTTTTTCTCTCAGAAAGTGTCATTTTCCGCTAACTTGTGAAAAAAAATGAAATGATACATGAACTCACCATGCCCCTCCGCGAATACTTTGGGGTGTCTTCTTTCTAAAATGGTGTGATTTGGGGGGTATTTATACTATCCTGGCATTCTAGCACCTGAAGAAACATGACAGGTGCTCAGAAAGTCAGAGCTGCTTCAAAATGCAGAAATTCACTTTTTTGTACCATAGTTTGTAAACGCTATAACGTTTACCCAAACCAATAAATATACACTTATTGGATTTTTTTTATCAAAGACATGTAGAACAATAAATTTAGAGAAAAATGTATATAGAAATGTAGTTTTTTTTGAAAAATTTTACAACAGAAAGTGAAAAATTTAATTTTTTTGCAAAAATGTCGTTAAATTTTTATTAATGGCAAAAAAAGTAAAAATGTCAGCAACAATGAAATACCACCAAATGAAAGCTCTATTAGTGAGAAGAAAAGGAGGTAAAATTCATTTGGGTGGTAAGTTGCATGACGGAGCAATAAACGGTGAAAGTAGTGTAGTGCAGAATTGTAAAAAGTGGCCTGGTCATTAAGGGTGTTTAAGCTAGGGGGGCTGAGGTGGTTAACCACCTCCCGACCGCCTAACGCAGGGATGCGTCCTGCGGGCGGCTGGGATGTTCCTCCTTGACGCGCCGGTGCGTCATCTCGCGAGAGGCGAGAATTCCTGTGAACGCACGCGCAGGCATTCACAGGATCGCGTCGGGAGGAAGTTTAACTGCAGCCTGCCAGCACTGATCATGCGCTGGCAGGCTGTAGATCTTAAAACAATCGCATATCAGACGCTGCTTTGTAAACAACGTCTGATATGCCTGCTCTCTGCTCCTCTGGTGGTCCCTTTTGCTTGGGACCACCAGAGGACACAGGCAGCTATGTAAGTGCACCAATCACCACACACCAACCCCCCCTTCCCCGTCACTTACTAACCCCTTATTAACCCCTGATCACCCCATATTAACTCCCTGATCACCCCCTGTCACCCCCATGTCATTGATCACCCCCCTGTAAGGCTCCATTCAGACGCAAAACATGGACACCGGCAATGTGCTTTCCGCATTTGGCGGATCAGCACATTGCCAGAACTATATACAAAATGCCTTTTCTTGTCCGCAATTGCGAGGTTGTACACCGTGACACAACACTTCATCAGGGCCACTACTACTCCTATCCTCTACACCGGTTCAATAGAGGGTCGCTGCATTTGCTTTGCACTGGTTCTGAAAAGTCCCCCCATTGTATACTGCAATGTAGGAAATAATGCAGAATGTCATGTGATATATATCATTATATGGGTTCCACTTCACCCCCCCCCCCCCCCCTTGAGATTATATTAATTCCCTTCAGGTAAATATTCAGATTGAATGATAAAGGTAAGATTTGTCTCTATTGATATGATAAGGCTTACACCAAACCAAGACAGTGTGAGCCGCCAGGTGTATAATGAAACACCTCTGCCGGATCGTCTGTAGGCGATGAAGGCGTCGTGCACGGAGGAAGCAAAAAAACAACAAAACCTAAATGCTACACGATAAGAAAGAGAGAGACCTGAAGAGTAATCGCGCACTGGCGCTGCTCACTTTTTTTTTTTTTTAAAGTTCTCATCTGCATTTTTAGATTGCTTTTTATACCAATCAGGCTTTTCCAATTAAATTACCGAGCTTGATTTCTTAACATATTGTCATTTATTATACTTAACATATGAGCCTTCCCTATGGGTCCATTTCATTAGGTTCATTTGCAAATTGAGGAATATTTCAATCTACCAATCAATAATGCCTTTTCAGCGCAACTCAATTCCACTGAATGCTTAGACTAGCAATGGTTATTTATCGCTTGGTTTGGGTAGACGTGAATATTCATCCAATTACCTTTCTTCTTTACTTACAGTAATATATACATTGGGGGTAAATGCTGCACGACATTGTTCTGTACAAAAAATGATTTGCACCTGTATTTTTTTGGGCAGATCCATGTGGCTGTTCTACATATTAGATCTCCTGTTTCTGTCCATATTGCAGAAGAGAATAGTCCTTTTTATTGATGGGAGTGAGAAAAATGCCGTTGTTGCAGACGGACATAGGCTACTTTCACATCTGCATTTTTTTTCCGGTATTGAGATCCGTCATAGGATCTCAAAACCGGAGAAAAACGCTTCAGTTTTGTCCCCATTCATTGTCATTCATTGACTGTGTAGCATCCCCAAGTCAGAGCAATGTGTGGAACTAACCTGGGGAATGCCAGTGATGGAGAGGCCGGCACGCTGTTCCTCTGGGGCACTCTCTGGGTTCTTGAGGGACACAGCCAGGTGGAATGTGAGGTGCCCTTGGTGTTGTAGTTTAACGTGCCTATGGCTAAGTCCCTGATGTTTCGTGACGCCAGTGCCAATAAACGGTGGCATACCGTATTTATAGTAGGAATAATAGAGGTGCAGACTTGTAGCTTGAAAACAGAATTCCAACTTTACTGAAACAGTGGCAATACAGCAGGCAACCTCTTACAACAGTTCTTGTTGCAGACAATAGACTTTTGTACAGTCGCAGTTACAGCAGGCTTACATCCAGCAAGGTAAAGTAGAGGGTAAAATAACAGGACTTTGAAATGCAGGTGAACCTTACTTTCTTCCTGACTTGTCCTGACTGGCAATTATTCTTCAAGGCCCCAATGCCCTACTTCTGGCTTATATCCTTGAATCTCCAGTAGACAGTGTACCTCCTCTTGACATTTCAGTACCTCTTGCTCTAGGGATTGCCTCTGCCTGACTTCTGCTGACTTGCTTAGGCCTGTGACATGTGGCCTTCACAGACTCCAGGGTCTGCACTCCTTCCCAGGCCCAGGGCCTGGTGTAGACTTCACAGGCTCATGGCCTGGAGTAGACTGAACTGAGCTCTCTGCTGACTTACTTCCCTGACTGGGCCTTATATAGACTAGGGCTACCTAGCTCCCTCTAGTGACTAGAGCTGGAATTACATCCCTAGCCGGCCTGCACATGGCACATTTCACAGTAACAGGGAATTAAATACCATAAATTGCATTACATTTTATAAATAGGACTTTTACCAGCCTCCCCATAAATGAGAGGAACGACAGCATTCAAGTGACCCTTCTGTAGTGACGGGTAGTACAACTCCCGTACACTACATACCCCGCTGCTTTAAGCTGAGTACGCCCTCGTACTCTAACAGGGTACCGCCCGACTGGAATTTTCACCTGAAAGAGACAAGAAAAACATGCAGGCATACATACATATCAGTAATCAATTCCATCTGCATTGACAATTATTATCAGGTCCAGCTGGCTGACGGAGAAGTGCGGTGACAAGGGGCGTCGCTCTCTTTCTTCAGGATAGTGAGTGGAACTGGGGCGCTGACCTGGCACAGCGGATGTTAGGGAATACCAGGATAGTCCATGACAATGAATGAGTCCATAATAAAAGCAAAATCTCAGAGGCTCGCCCATAGGGAGTCTATATCTGGGCACATAGACTTGGATAAAATTTTTAAAGTAATAAATACGGTCAGCAGCACATACATAAAATGACAATACAGGACTCTGACAATACCAGGGAAACACCTTCCTGGCAAGTCCTGCGTATTTTTAAAGTGCTGACATAAAAGCCCTTTTCAACCTGAAATGGGGGTTAAAAGGGGATAAAGTGCAAATAAAAGCACAACTTGGAAGTATTAAAGTACTTGACGCCAAAATGGTAGCAGCAGGCAGGATGTCCCGGAACAGAAAGAGGCAGGCTGGGAGCAGTGGTTCCACAGTGGCAACTTATTTGTCAAACATGCCACCGGCCGTGGGGAACTGGCAGCAAGCTCCACCAGCCTGACAAACTTAAAGGAACAGTTCCTGCAACATGTATGATGTCCCTGTGAGGATGAGCAAAAATGGCCTAGCAGGCCTGCTCACAGGTACGTGTCAAAGGATCCCTGTTCATCAGAGGTGGTGCAGCCCTGTGCTGCCGGTAGTCTGGGCCATGCACCAGGGCCTCTTGGAGGGGGTGCCCACCAAAGAGAATGGGCTGGAAACATCACAGGTATTGGGCCTACCCACCTCACTGGCCCGCTGGGTTGCGGACACACAGGAGCTGCTGGTCTCGGGACACGGGCCGGCGCTGGGGTAGACACTTCCTCTGGCCGGGACATAACGCTCCCGTCAGGGCGGACTCGGCTCCTGGCATATGTCAATTTATCCGCTTTTACACGGACCTTGGGTGGCTCAGCGTTAGCGGTAGGACTTGGTACTACGGGTTCAGGATGCACAGGGGGCACAGGTAACTCACCACCGCTGGACTGCTGCGCTGCCTTCTTAGACTCGTCACTTGCCGCAGGCCATCCAGGTAAGCCTGTAATGAAGCGATCCGCCCCTCCAGGGCGGAGATCTCACTGCTGGATTCCGGTTCAGTCTCAGCAGGGACGGGGGACGTCTCATCACTTTTCTTTAACAGCCCCGTATCACTCCGCCGGGCAGCACGTAGCACATCCTTCAGGACCTCCCACTGCTTCAGGAGGCCTCGCCCCGCATCGGACCCGCCCCCTAGATACTTCGCAATCGGGTAGGCGGTGCTCACATTGTAGTCCACACAAAAAGGGCGGCATCCCGGGATAGTTTTCTCCTCCCTCTTGGAGGGTCTTGGAGGACAGTGATGGCGCAGGAAGAAGTCCAATGGCGCCGGCGGCCATCTTGGGCGCCATGATGCAGCTATTCACTGACAGCAAGCAGGATTGTAAAAAGTCCACAAAAACACACTTGGAAGTGGCGATTTTCTTCCTCTTGATAGCGCAACACTGCACAGCGCTTTCTGGGGGTTTTTGGGACACTTTTTGTACGTTTTAAGTCCGCAAAGTTCACTTCAAATAAACAGGCGTTTTGTCACTTGGCAAACTGGTTAAGGCACAAAGTTCACGTTTTTGCTCACAGTCCGTAAAACGTGCGTATCCTGTTCGTGACGCCAAAATGTAGCATCCCCAAGTCAGAGCAATGTGTGGAACTAACCTGGGGAATGCTAGTGATGGAGAGGCCGGCACGCTGTTCCTCTGGGGCACTCTCTGGGTTCTTGAGGGACACAGCCAGGTGGAATGTGAGGTGCCCTTGGTGTTGTAGTTTAACGTGCCTATGGCTAAGTCCCTGATGTTTCGTGACGCCAGTGCCAATAAACGGTGGCATACCGTATTTATAGTAGGAATAATAGAGGTGCAGACTTGTAGCTTGAAAACAGAATTCCAACTTTACTGAAACAGTGGCAATACAGCAGGCAACCTCTTACAACAGTTCTTGTTGCAGACAATAGACTTTTGTACAGTCGCAGTTACAGCAGGCTTACATCCAGCAAGGTAAAGTAGAGGGTAAAATAACAGGACTTTGAAATGCAGGTGAACCTTACTTTCTTCCTGACTTGTCCTGACTGGCAATTATTCTTCAAGGCCCCAATGCCCTACTTCTGGCTTATATCCTTGAATCTCCAGTAGACAGTGTACCTCCTCTTGACATTTCAGTACCTCTTGCTCTAGGGATTGCCTCTGCCTGACTTCTGCTGACTTGCTTAGGCCTGTGACATGTGGCCTTCACAGACTCCAGGGTCTGCACTCCTTCCCAGGCCCAGGGCCTGGTGTAGACTTCACAGGCTCATGGCCTGGAGTAGACTGAACTGAGCTCAGCTCCATTCCTTCCCTGACTGGGCCTTATATAGACTAGGGCTACCTAGCTCCCTCTAGTGACTAGAGCTGGAATTACATCCCTAGCCGGCCTGCACATGGCACATTTCACAGTAACAGGGAATTAAATACCATAAATTGCATTACATTTTATAAATAGGACTTTTACCAGCCTCCCCATAAATGAGAGGAACGACAGCATCCAAGTGACCCTTCTGTAGTGACGGGTAGTACAACTCCCGTACACTACAACTGGAGTGCACCAGAATGCAATCCATTTCGTTGCATTCCAATGACGCACACAAAAGCGCTGCAAGCACAGTCCGTTTTTTAGGACACGTGTAAAAACAGATCCGGTGACCATTGACTTACAATGGATTTAGTGCCGGATCCGTCTTGTTCATTTGGGAGATAATACAACCGGATCCATTCTGAACAGATGCAGACATACCGGATGCGTTTTTGATGATCCCCTGACGGATACAGCAAAAACTCACACATGAAAGTAGCCATACAGACATGGTCAAGGCCATTAAAAAACCTTAGGATAGGGCCACATGAAACGACACTGAAGTGGCTGCAATGCTGGTGAAAACCTGTGGTTTTCAATTTAATTGTTAAAGGGGTTATCTGGGACTCTGATACTGTGACCTATCATCAATATCAGATTGGCAAGGGTCCGACACCCTGGCTGACCAGCTGTACGCAGAGGCTATGGTGCTCTGTGAGCGCTTAGGCCACTTTCTAGGCCATGTGGCATCACCGTACATCGGCCACATGGTGTAGGTGCAGCTCAGTCCCCTTCAAATGAATGGGGCTAAGCTGTATTACCAAGCACAGCCATTACAATATGGATGGCGCTGTGCTTGGTAAGCTGCGAGGAGGCCATAGTGCTCACTGGGGCTGAGTCGGGCCCCGACTGATCTGATATTGAAAACCTATTCATCAGATTTATGGATAACCCCTTTATGTTTCCATATGATTTTGCTGTTCCGCCAACAAAACCTGGAAGCCATTGCAATGGGCCGCACGGTTTTGCAGGTGGAACATTGCGGCCATGTTTGTGCCACCCTGTCTGGGCCCTAACCTTAAACAACGTGTAATAGTACATAAAAGAGTGAGGATCCTTTTACATTTGCCGATAGTTTGCCCTAAACGAGTGGATAATGTTTAGTACAGTTACATGTGTAGCCTGCCACAAGGGAGTGTGTGAGTACGGCCGGATGGGAGTAGTAGTACTCACGGTTCTTACACTGCCTTGCAGCAATAGGAAGTGCGCACCTCTTCTTCCCTTCATGGATGCGTCTTGTGGCCACATCCCCCCTGAAGCCAGTCTTCGGCTGGAGCAGTACATGTGACCATGCCCATAGGAAACTGGGTGTTAACAGTGCCGGGACCGGAAGATGGACAGCGCAGAGAAAGTGCGGAGGACCTGACCAGCATGATTCTTCTGTTTCAGGGGTCATCCCGTGGGAATTTGTTAAAAAATATTTTTTACTGGAAAATCCCTTTAAGATAAGCTGTTTCATTCATAAAACCCACCGATATGTCTGAATTACAGGAGTGATGTGAGCAAATATTTAAAGGGGTATAACAGTTTTAATTTTTTAATTAATTTGTTTATATGATAGGAAATCATGTAATTTTCTAATATAAATGTATTTTAAATTCAGCTAAAATACCTTTCTTATATCAGGCAGTTGACCTCTATCTGCACAGTACAATGGTATAGCCCATGGATCAGTTCAGCGTAATGTATCCATGGCCTCACTGAAACCTGACATGAGTCATGTGACACCCTTCACATCATGTGACCACCGACAATAAGTAAGCAGCTGGGTTACATGACATATATGTGCTCATAGCCAGCCCGATGTAAACAGTGCCTTGACCGGAAGATGGAGACAGCCAGTGTAGCATGGAGGACTGGAGTGGTGTGGAGCAGGTAAGAGTACTTTCACACTAGTGGCATAGCTATCCGGCAGGCTGTTCCGGCGGGTGAACAAGTACCCGTGCACTGCCGTGCTGCCGCTCCATCCACATTGACTATAATGGGGTTGGGGGCAGAGCTACGGTGCAGCACGGCAGTGCACGGCAGAGATCGACGGACTAAAAAGTAAGACTTGCGGAATGGCGGATCCGGAAGGCTGTTCACCTGCTGGAACAGCCTGCCGGATAGCTATGACGCCAGTGTGAAAGTACCCTAAGTATGAATCTTCTGTTTCAGGGGTCATGCTACGGGAAATTGTTCAAAAAATCATTTTTACTGGAAACCTTTTTAAGGTCCTGCCACAGCATCGCGATTGAGGTCAGAACTTTGGTGTAGAGTTGTGAAATGGCACCACAATTGGGCAAAAATTTGAGAAAAGTTGGTGTAGTCGAACAGTAAATGTACCAAATTCCTTTGTTAAAAGGTTACAAAATCAGTGGCACCAATGTACGGCTGTTAGGACATTGACACATTCTGCATCGGCCACATATGGCCAACACACCGCCCTCTGCAGTGGTCAACAGCTGCACCTTGGATGGTGAGATTTCGGCCATGTGTGGCTATGCCCTAAAAAGAAACTCAGATAATCCAAAGGTAATGATTCGTTAAGAATTGTGAACTTTTTATAAATTAGGCACCATTGTCACCAAACCACCTTCTCCAATTTAATGCTAAATAAGCCAAAATTAAAGGGGTTGTCCCCTTTTTCGCCCAGGTAGCCCCTCTGACATGAGCATTTCATGCACCGATGCTATCCTTGGTCCTGCGCGGTGACGTCACCGGCACTACAGGCTGGGGCAGCGCTAAAGCCTGTCCATTAGTGCCGGTGACATCAGCAGGAACACTGCTGGGCAGAAGCCTCCGCTTAGAAGAGACCCGGTACGTCACCGATCGGCAGAAAAAGCCTTTGCCCTGAGCGATTCAGCACACGGCAAGGAAGAACATTGGAACATGAATTGCTCCAATGCTCATCTCAGAGGAGCCGCCTGGGTGAAGATGGGGAAATGTCTGGGTTCAGCTCCAAACCCGGACAACACCTTTAATAAATGTGAGCCCTGTTGACCCACTCTTGCTATTCTCCTACTTTAACCCCTTAAGGAACGGGCTCATTTTCACCTTAAGGACCAGGCCATTTTTTGCAAATCTGACCAGTGTCACTTTAGGCATTAAAAACTCTGGGATGCTTTTACCTATCATACTGATTCCGAGATTGTTTTTTTGTGACATATGCTACTTTATGTTAGTGGTAAATTTTCGCCAATACTTACCTTATTTCTTTGTGAAAAATTCCAAAATTTCATGAAAAATTGGAAAATGTAGCATTTTTCTAACTTTGAAACTCTCTGCTTGTAAGAAAAATGGACAAGCCAAATAAATTATATATTGATTCGCATATTCAATATGTCTACTTTATGTTTGTTTATACTTTTTGAAGACGTTAGAGGGCTTCAAAGTCGAGCAGCAATTTTCCAATTTTTCATGAAAATTTCAAAATCTGATTTTTTCAGGGACCAGTTCAGTTTTGAAGTGAATTTGAGGGTCTTTATGTTAGAAATCCCCCATCACTGACCCCATTATGAAAACTGCACCCCTCAAAGTATTCAAAATGACATTCAGAAAGTTTTTTTTAACCCTTTAAGTGTTTCACAGGAATAGCTGCAAAGTGGAGGAGAAAATTCAAAATCTCCTTTTTTTACACTAACATGTTCTTGTAGCCCCTTTTATTTAATTTTTACAAGTGTTAAAAGGAGAAAAACCACCACAAAATTCTTAGCCTAATTTCTCCAGAGTCAGAAAATACCTCATATGTGGACGTAGAGTGATCTGCGGGTGAACTACACGGCTCAGAAGAGTAGGAGCGCCATTGGGATTTTGGACAGAGAATTTTGCTGAAATGTTTTTTTGGGGGCATGTCACATTTAGGAAAGCCCCTATGGTGCCAGAAAAGCAAGAAACCCCCACATGGCACACAATTTAGGAAACAAGACTCCTCAAGGTACATAACAAGGGGTACGGTGTGCCTTAACTCCCCATAGGTGTTTGGAGCAATGTTGTAAAAGTTGGCTGTCAAAATGAAAATATGTGATTTTTTCACACTAAATTGCTCGTGTTACCCCAAAATTTTACAAGCAGTAATAGTAGAAAAAGCACCCCAAAATTTGTAGCCCCATTTCTCCCGAGTAAGGACATACCCCATATGTAAAGTGCTCTGCGGGCGAACTACATGGCTCAGAAGAGAAGGAGCGCCATTGGGATTTTGGAGAGAGAATTTTGAGGTTTAAAATTTGGAAGAAAGTGGACAAATAAATTAAAATGGGGAAAGGGGATTATAAATTTAGTACTCCATGGAAGTGTGGTACTCCCTGAAGCAACCAATAACGCAGAGGCCCGGATGATCGGGGCACGTGTCACACTCAGTGGTGGTGTCTTTCCCTTCTGTATCCCCCTCCTGTTACACACTCTGCACTTTTTTTTGGAACTGTCCCTTCTTTCCAGTATGTGTTGTCCAGGGATGATTCGGGCGCCTCCAGTTCCCGAGGTACTCCAGCCTGCTCTTTCCCAGTCAGAAAAGATCAGTTCCTTGAGGACTGCCTCATAGAACTGGAGGAATTTCCCAGTGTTGCCAGTGCCTCGGGACAGCATAAAAGAGTTGTACAAGGCAACCTGTACCAAGTAGACTGCAACATTTTTGTACCATGTCCGGGTTTTGCGCATGGCGTTATATGGCTTGAGGACTTGATTAGAGAGATCGACTCCTCCCATATACCGATTGCAGTCCACGATACAATCGGGCTTGAGGACCCGTGCCGTGGTACCTTGCACAGGGACAGGGGTGATGCCGTTACCGTGAATTGTGGACAGTACAAGTACATCCCTCTTGTCCTTATATCTGACCAGCAACAGGTTTCCACTGGTAACAGCATGGGTCTCACCCCTGGGGATAGGTACCTGAAGGGGGTGGGTAGGGAGGCCTCGTTGACTTTTCCGCACTGTCCCACAAGCGGACGTGGATCTGGTGGCGAGGGACTGGAACAAGGAGATACTAGTATAAAAGTTATCCACGTACAGGTGGTAACCCTTATCTCGCAGTGGGAGCATAAGGTTCCACACAAGTTTTGCGCTAACACCTAGAGTGGGGGGACATTCTGGAGGTTCAATACGGGAATCTCGCCCCTCGTACACACGAAACCTGTAAGTGTACCCTGAGGTACTCTCACAAAGTTTGTACAGCTTTACACCATACCTTGCCTGCTTAGTGGGAACATACTGGCAGAAACTGAGTCTCCCCTTGAAAGCAATGAGAGACTCGTCAACAGCGACCTCCCTTCCAGGTACATAGGCCTCCCAAAATTTGGCCCCGAAGTGATCGATGACTGGCCTGATTTTGTACAGGCGGTCATAGGCAGGATCACCTTGGGGGGGGACATGCTACATTATCTGCATAATGCAAGCATTTCCGAATGACCTCAAAACGGCAACGTGTCATGGCTATACAGTAGAGTGGGGTCTGGTAGAGGACGTGCCCACTCCAGTACTGCCTGACACTGGGTTTTTTGACTAGGCCCATGCAGCACGAGGCCCCAAAACGTCCTCAACTCGACTGCACTGACCGAAGTCCAGCCACCGGACCTAGCCAAAAAGGAGTCCGGGTGTTGAGCAATAAACTGTTGGGCGAACAAGTTTGTTTGCTCCCCCATCAGATTCACAAAGTGGTCACTGAAAAAAAACCTAAAAAAGTCATTTTCAGTCAAGCCCACTGTGAGAATCTGGATTCCTGGTTGGCCAAAAAAGTCAGGAATCACAGGCTTAAAATCCTCTGGGGCATCAGTAGGGGGCTCAGGTGGACTTGCCTGGTGGGCCAGAAAACTAGTACCAGCCCCAGGGCTGCTCATACTAGTGAGGGCCACAAGGTCCCTGGCATGGGGGCTCCTGGCTCCGCCTGGCGGCGTCTCCGTCGCCTTGGGGGCTCATCATCATCACTAGATGATGAGGAGAACGAGGATGACAACAGGAAAGTGGGGTCATCCTTGTCCTCACTGGGGCTCTCGGAGTCGGAGACCAGCTGGGCGTATGCCTCCTCGACAGAGAACATCCGGCGGGCCATCTTCTAACGCTAAAGGGGAGTGTGTGTGTTTGTAAAAATGCAGCAAGCTGCAGCTCCCCTGGGGGGTTGAGGGTCGCACAGCTGAGGGTGCTGTGGATCCCAAACACCCTCAGATCCGGGAGCTGCACACAAAAAAAAACATTTTTTTTTCACTCTCCCTGCCTAACTAAAGCTCTCCCTAAATGTTTATGTACCAGATGGCATTTTCTAGTTGTTCAGGGGCCACGGATGGTGGCGGATCGGGAAGGTGGCAGACACAGGGCTCCTCTCTCCTCGATCACACGGAAGTCTGTGGGTGGGGAGAGTGGAGCTCCTGGATGTTATCCCCCATTCGTCCAGCCAATCACAGGCGATCCTGAGAGGTGGCGTCCCTTCGACATTGTCACAGGGTGCCTGCTGAATGCTGCACTCCGTTCCAATCACCGCCCGCCGCGTGTACGCCCTGTGTCCTTAAGGACTCGGACATTAGGGCGGACATTGTGTCCGTAAAGGGTTTGTCACTAGCCCTCTCCGATTCAGCACTGCCTCTCCGTTCTCTCCTCTGACTGCCACAGTGATGTCCCTTATGCACCTGCAGCCAATCACTGGTCTCAGCAGTGTATGACAATAGCCCACTGAGGCCAGTGAATGGTTGTAGCGGTATACACGCTGTCTACTTGCAGGAAAACAGGCTGAACCGGATGGACAGATGTCTTTTTTTCAGCCTAAAAAAGTGGGGCATTTATTAATGCTTTTACGCCAATTTTTAGCGTATTTATGTCACATTTTGCAAAGTAGCGAAAATAGGGAGCATGGTGTGATCGGGGAATAGGGTGGGCCAGCAGGCTCTTCTCATTCATTCCATCAGTTTTTGGCTAGGAAAATTACCCTAAATTACTCCAGCAAGGGAGCTGGCATAGATTAAAGCATGATGCACGGCCAGCGGTAGCAAACGCCAAAGTTATATAGAGGTCACGTCTCTACATAACTTTGGCGAATCCACCGGCAGTGCAGAGGGATTAAGACCAGCGTCTAAATCGCCGGTCTTAATAAATGTCCCCCTGTGTTACTACGTATTGCTACGCCCACCACAATACATCGCGGCTGCAGCCTGGAGGAGAGGTAGAAGAAAGGTTGCTGGATCGGAAGGAGCTGATCAATGTGAATTCAAGTTTTTTTTTTCATTATTTTACCAGTCCCACAGCAGTTTGCCTTAAGAAAATGTAAATCAGACAACCCCTTTAAGGCTATACCTGTGACCAATGAACACAACTGATGGGAAAATCCCAGTATAGACATCGCCGGGGTGTAATTACAAGCTGTTCATTTCACATAAGAGGCCTAATATTTTACACTAAAGTAAAATGGTAAATGAATACATTTCTATTCCATCTATACTGTGATGGAGCCTGGTACCTTGTAATATTCATTACATGCAGACAGAAATGAGAAAACTGACATAATCAGTTCTGTGATTGGGCTCAGGGGGATTATGAAAGAACGAGTTCCCGAACTCTCGCTCGCTGTAGCAGTTAAATGTACAACACGTGAAAGCAATATGATAATATCAAGTAAATATTAGCTGCAGTATTCCTGCCCGGTGATGTCTCCATTTGTGGCTCCGAAAACATCTTTTTCTAGTGCACGATGGGTTCTATTATGGACACTTTGGGGAGTCATTTTTCAAACAGAAATATGCCTAAATTAGGGTCCATTCACACGTCCGTTTTTTGCGGATCCTATTTTCCAAGAATTCTTTCCGTTTGTCATCCGTTTTTTGCGGATCCGCAAAAAAAAACGGATAGAAGAATACATTTTCCTATTCCAATGAAGTTTTATCCGCAATTTTCGGATTAGAATAGGACATGTTTTATTTTTTGACGGACACTATGTACTGAGAAAATTATGCGGACAGCACACTTTGTGCTGTCCGCATATTTTATAGACCCATTGAAAATCAATGGGTCCGAATTCTGTCCGCAACTATTCCGAAAAATCGGGATCAGATGCGGAACTAAACAACGGACGTGTGAATGGACCCTTAGGCGTATTTCTGGCACAGATTGCAACTCAAAGGTCCTTTCCGCAGCAATCTGCAACTTCTCCCCGCTCATGCCAGGTCTAAAAAAGTGAGCGTGGCATGTGGCATTCATCATTTTCTACACCTAGTTTAGGGCTAATGCACATGAACATATTTTTCTTCCGTTTCAGTTCCATTCAGTCGGTATGCAGAACCATTCATTTCAATGGGGCTGGAAATAACAGAAGTGACTTTTTGTCCGTATGTCCGTTACGCAAAAAAATAGAACATGTTCTATTCTTGTCCGTTTTGCAGACAAAGACAGGCATTCTTACAATAGATCTGCCAAAAAAAACTAATGTCACACGGATGTCATCCATTTTTGGGCGGATCCGTGTTTTGTAGACCGCAAGATACACACGGTCGTGTGCATGAGCCCTAGGAGTAGAAAATGGTCTAAATCTACGTCAGCAAGGAGGCTGGAGTAGATTTAGAAGAGGCGGTGGATCTGCCAAAGTTATGTAGAGGCCGGTGCTTCTACAGAACTTCGCCAGATCCACCGCCAGCGAAGGGCCTTATTAAGACTGGTGTTTAAAACACCAGTCTTAAAAAAGGACCCCCTATATCAGAAGGTAAGGGGGTGAGATTTGGGAATGCATATGGGGAGAGCTCCACTAGCGCCAGCAGCTGACTGATAAGTGGTCAGTTCTATGTAGGCTTTATTACTTTGTATGGACTTGTACGGAAAAAAAAAAAAGCTTGTAATGTTTAGAATATTTGCCCCATTGAATGAATGCTATAGTGGTCTTTCACTGAAAATGAAATTCAAACTACTGGGTCATTAAACTACTGACTGTTCCACCAGGCATCTAGATAGGTTAAAGCAGTTTTCCTCCAGTCCTCAGGACCCACCTACCGGTCATGATTTGAGACTATCCCGCAGAATGAGTACCTGTGGTAAGTCCTGATGCATGACCGGCAGGTGGGACCTGAGGACTGGAGCTGAGTAACCCTGGATTAAAGGCAGGGGTGGATTGGGCTGTCTGGGCCCTCCTCACGTCTGGTCAGTAGAAGTATTTTGTGCTTCTAGCAGTATTTTGTGATGGACTGTGGTATTTGGCTCTGTTGGGGCGGTATAATGTGCCACACTATGGTATTGCTGGCCCTGCCTTCCATCAATTTGGACCCAACTACAAAACGACCCGTTGTAGTATTTTTTCCAAGGCCACTTTAAGTTCCCAGGGTTGTCCAGGCTTTTACTATTGATGACCTGAGGATAGACAACCCCTTTAACTTACTGTCACTAGTAATTGGACTGTAAGGGATAGCACATGGTTGTCATCCGTATGCTGTCTGCATCCATGCGTCTGTTGCAAATGATAAAACATCTCCTATTCTTGTCCATTTTGCGGAAAAGAATAGGTAGTTCTATTAGGTAATCGTGCAGTATGCCAGACCAATAGGGGAAAAGTCTCTGTGAGGTCACGGTGTGAGCATAGGTAGGCCGAGGGTAAAAACACAGTTTTTGGTTTACACGCGGTTTTGTCGTCCCTGGCAGGCCTGCGCAGTTAACGGAGGAGAACAGCACTGGGGGCACACTCTGATGTAAGGGACACAGGCCAGATGGTGGCTGAGGTGCCCTTGGTGGTGACTTGGCTTTACGTGCTTATGGCTAGGTCCCTTTAGTCGTGACGCCAGTACCGTTGTGGTACAACAATGGTAGGAATAGTAGTAGTAATTGAAGTGCAGAACACAAGTTGAATCCAACTCACAACAGAGATTGATTGCTGTAGATCCACTGCAAACAGGCTATGTGTACGTTTCTCAGACTATGCTATATATTTTGTTCTTACTGGTAGGTGACTTTGCTTCTGGTCCCTTTTATCCCAGTATAGTTTGGTGAGGTTGCCAGTGGCTGCTAAGTCCTTCACCTTGACTCCAAAGCTCCTTGATGCCTGAAATAGCGGCTGATATCCTTTGGGTTTTGTTCTACTTCTTCCTCCTCAACTCCCTCTCCACCATGCCCCTTCCAGGGCTAACTCATGACTCACTTTCTCAAATGGGTTGTCCTCACAGACTTTTGGACTGACTGACTACTCACTGACTAGGCCTGAGCTGGTATATTTATACTAGAGTGGTGCTATCCCCATCCAGTAGTGGATGTATGTACTGCACCCTACTGCCTGTTAACAGGGATTGTACTGCAAATAGAGAACACAGCATGACATATGATGAAATATGGCACAGAATACAATATACTTTGCAGTGCCCACGTATATATGACCAGTGGGACACTGCAATTGCGGCATGCAAACATTTGTGATCCGTATGTTGCAGATCTGCAGTTTGTGGATCGCAAAATATATACGGTCATGTGTATAAGGCCAAATTGTTATCTTTTATGGCATCCATGTTTTATATAGTGTGTATGCAGTGACCCAGCGGATTACTGCTAAAAGTAGATTGTTTTTTCAGAGTTAAATGTTGTGATTTAATGTTAAAGGCACTTATTTTATTATGCACTGTGTATCTCAATTGGTTGTGTATGGACAAAAAACAGTTAACACTGCCTGACCTGCAGGAAGCAGCGAGAAGGCTGTGGCCTTACTGCGAGCACCGCTGCCTTCTCAAACAACTCATCTGTGTGGGTCCCATGTGTCGGACCCCCACCGATCAGATAATGATGACCTAGATTAGTAATAAGAAAACAGTATAGAACCCTATTAATTTATTGATTGAAATCCCTGCTCATTTTGGGTTTAGAAGTTCAGGGGACGGTGTCCCTCACTGATTAACAGACTTCCCTATCACAGAGATAGCTGTCAATCTCTGATGAGACCGCCCACTGGACTCCTAAGCCCAGAAAGAGACGAGATTTAGATGAATAAACTACACCTTATGCCGAATCTTTTCCCATAAAACGACACATTAATCTGCTCCGCTCCTGCTGCTCTATGACCTGCTCAATGTGATAGGTTCCCATAAACAATTATATTTAAAGGGGTTGTCCCACCACAAATATTCTACAGTTTTCAAACCAGCACCTGGATCTGAATACTTTTGTAATTGCTTGTAATTAAAATTGCTGTATAGCTACTGAGTTATTCAGTAAAATATATCTGTATAGCGCCACTTCATTTCTTATTTCTTTGACCTGTTCACTGAGATGGTCGCACATGCTCAGTTTCATCTTTCAACTGCCTCCTGAGCTGTGATAGGGAGAGCATGGACACGCCCCCTGAGCTGCAGCAGAGAAGACACTCCCCTTGAGCTGTCAGCTTGATATAAATCTAGCAGAGCAATGAATGTGGAGATCTCTGGATCCATGTGAGGTACAGGGCTGGTCCTAGCTTTGTTAGAAAGAGGTTGTCATGTACTATATGATGTCTGATTTTCATTTTTTACATTAGCCATGGGATAACCCCTTTAAGTATTCATATAATCAGTCTGTAAGTCGCACCGCTTCATAAAAACAAAAACTAAACTTTCAGGAAGGCACAGCATACCTAACAATCTGAAATACTTAGACGCGTGTCTCCGCACGTGTTTTTGAAGTATTTTGATAAAGCGTGTGCTTATTATTTGCTCCATTACAGAACAGATGTTTGGGAGATGTAACCAGTGACTGGGATCTAATGGAATCCTGCTATTTATTAGCATAATTTTTAATGACATGTTTTCAAGCACCAATATTTGGAGTTTTTATCCAACAGCTGTTGTAGTGGAGACAACTAATGGCTTGAATATTCTTAAAGAGAAAGCGGCGCATTAAATGTAAATGAGTTGCTTGGTCTATTTTTAATAGTGTAGGAACAGGGATGTTAAAGAAGTTTTTTTAAATTCTGATGTTGATGACCTATTCTCAGGATAGGTTATTAATATCAGATCGTGGAGGGGGCCTGACACCCCTGCCAATCAGCTGCTTACCAATCACCAAGCACAGCGCCATCTGTTGGTTGGACCCCTGCTGAGCTGATATTGATGACCTATCCTGTGCATTCAACCTACCACCAGGCAGGAGCCCCGACTACAGAGAGTGCCCTGAGGGAAGAAAGGGTGCACCTGCCTGTCAGTGTATGTGCCCTAGAGAGCAACGGCCTGAGGGAAACCACCGTGACGCATTCTATTGTCAGAGCCACTACCACTCCCAACCTCCGCTTTGTCTCTTCAAGGGCTCACTGCGATTCCAGTAGTTAGACTCCCAGCGACATTTATCACCTATTCTATGGATAGATGATGCATTCTATTCATGGGGTAACCCCATTAGAGGGTCACAAGGAGCTCAACTTCAACAATAGTGTCAAACAGGTAGCAAACTAATCTTCCTTCAAGTGCCAATTCCTGATTACAGGATATGAACTTGGGAAAAGGATTCTCTCTTTTTCCACTGTCCACACCATACCGTCCGTGCAGAACTGGGTGGGCCTAGTTTTTATGCCCCCGGGTTACATATTTTATTCGAATTAGATAATAGAGAATTAATATTATTTTCTATTCTCTATTTGGGTTATATAAAGATATTTGAGGCCTCCATTTTTCTTGAATCTATAACACAAAGCTTCATATTGAGTGGTAATATATAGCAGCATAATGATATACAATGGATTATATAATATATGCAGAAATCGGTGCCACCATGCAGAACACACAAATACGAGGGGGCCCTAAAGTCCAGGGCTTCCTACTGCTCCCTGGCTGCTGGGCCTCTCCGGTGGCAGTCCCACTTTCAACTGCATCATGCGTCCTCAGCCGTTAGCATTCACCCTGTGACTGGTGGTTTGGTGATGGCTGGCGCAATGAAATGACATCATCTCTCTTACTGCGCCTAGTCGCTAGATACACCGGAGCAGATCTGCCATGAGAGATCTGCTCCGTTCATCATGGAAACATAGGCTAGGTTAGTATTAATTTTGGAGACACCAGTGTGAAAGTAGCCTAAGAGGCCACCATATTTTGTTGGGGGCAGAT
This sequence comes from Bufotes viridis, assembly GCA_033119425.1. Classification (NCBI taxonomy): domain Eukaryota; kingdom Metazoa; phylum Chordata; class Amphibia; order Anura; family Bufonidae; genus Bufotes; species Bufotes viridis. Next base: position 554,647,005 of record CM065590.1, on the reverse strand, counting down.
AAGAGGGCATTATTCTGTGTTGGGGCAACATATTGGGCATTATTCTGTGTTGGGGGACATATGGGGGCATTATTCTGTGTTGGGGCACATATGGGGCATTATTCTGTGTTGGGGCACTTATGGGGGATTATTCTGTGTTGGGGCACATATTGGGGATTATTCTGTGTTGGGGGACATATGGGGGCATTATTCTGTGTTGGGGCACTTATGGGGGATTATTCTGTGTTGGGGCACATATGGAAGGGTTATTCTGTGTTGGGGCACATATGGGGGATTATTCTGTGTTGGGGCACATATGGGGCATTATTCTGTGTTGGGGCATTTATGGGGGATTATTCTGTGTTGGGGCACATATTGGGGATTATTCTGTGTTGGGGGACATATGGGGGCATTATTCGGTGTTGGGGCACTTATGGGGGATTATTCTGTGTTGGGGCACATATGGAAGGATTATTCTGTGTTGGGACACATATGGGGGGATTATTCTGTGTTGGGACACATATGGGGCATTATTCTGTGTTGGGGCACATATGGGGCATTATTCTGTGTTGGGGCACATAAGGGGACAGAATATTGTGTTGGGGGCAGATAAGCAGACACTGTATTGTATTAGGGGCAGGTAAGAGGCCACCATATTTTGTTGGGGGCAGATAAGAGGGCACCATTGTGTTGGGGCAACATATTGGGCATTATTCTGTGTTGGGGCACATATGGGGCATTATTCTGTGTTGGGGCACATATGGGGCATTATTCTGTGTTGGGGCACATATGGGGGGATTATTCTGTGTTGGGACACATAAAGGGCATTATACTATGGGGGCATTATTCTGTGTTGGGGCACTTATGGGGGATTACTCTGTGTTGGGACACATAAGGGGCATTATACTGTGTTGGAGCACATATGGGTCATTATTCTGTGTTGGGGCACATAAGGGGACAGAATATTGTGTTGGGGGCAGACAAGGAGACACTGTATTGTATTAGGGGCAGGTAAGAGGCCACCATATTTTGTTGGGAGCAGATAAGAGGACACAATATTGTTATGGGGGAAGATAAATGGACATGATATTGTGTTGGTGGCAGATAATGGGACAACATGTTGTGTTGGGGGCACATTTGGGGGCATTATTCTGTTTTGTGGCAAATATGGGGGGATTATTCTGTGTTGCGGTACATAAGGGGAATTGTACTGTGTTGGGGCACGTAAGGGACATTATACTGTGTTGGGGCACATAAGGGGCCATTATATCAAAAGAGGGCATCGTATTGTGTTAAAGATACATAGGGGGAATTATACTGTGGGTGGGGAGGCAACATAAAGGGTGACTTTATTAGAGGTATGATGAGGCAGGGCTTAGCGGTGCAGCTATGCATCAGGGACACCCAGACATAACTTTGCTTGGGGCCCCTGAAATGCCAACTCCCCCCTGGCAACAAGCATCCACGGCATATGACTGAGAATAGTAGACATCCCCTGTGACCTCTATGAGCAATACTAAACATGGCGCCTAATACCTCTGTATACCTCAGAGAATCATTTCTACCGATATCAGATGTCTGTATTATCATCATCACACGCCATTTTTATAGTCACAGCTTACAGTATTTTCTTCCTAACGTCGGAGGCTCATTACATTCATGTGAATAATTTGCCGCCTCCCGTTCCATCAGTTGGGATCTGAAGCTCATTGCTTATCGCTATCACTCCCAGACAGATAAATTCTGACTTGACAGAAAGCAGATAGGCCAAAAAAACGTATTTATTCTGACTCCAGAGCTCTGGCATCTTCTGCTTCCATTGCATTGTGTACCTACAAATCTTCAGATATGATTAGTGCGGGGGCCTGTGCACTTCATCTTATCCGATACTCCTCGTATTAATGGAGGACAATTCATTAACTGGGCAGCCGTGCTTTATACAGCTGACAAAAGGTCAGTAGGATTCATCTGTGTATATAGATTTTCCTCACAATTTCGGTTTTTGGCTTGTAGTGCTATCTTGTAAAATGGCTGTATTCTGCAGCGTTTCATCAAATCTGATTCATCTCGTAGAAGTCCGGGCGGTGGCGACTCGGAAGTTATAGCCAACGTCTTTAATGGCGGTGATATAATGTCTAGTTCTGTAGGTGACAGATATTTCTATGATTATACGGAGTCATAATTAAAGGGAGTGTGTCAGCAGGAAATTCGTAGATAAACCAGCAAAGATTCCTCGTAGGGCTATCTCAGCTGAATGTAGTGCTATTTTTTACTTAGCGATCCCTGGCTTCATTCTGGAGATTTATTAAAACTAGTGCAAAGGAAAACTGGCTTAAGCTACTTTGACACTTGCGCTTTCCCTTTCCGTTATTGAGATCCGTCAAGGGGGACAAAACTGAACAAAATGGAGTGCACCAGAAGGCATTCCGTTCCATTTGGTTGCGTCCCCATCGCGGACAGAATAATGCTGCAACGCTGCAGCAGAATAGCGCTGCTTTGGCCAGTCATTGGTTGCAGTGGGGAGCGTGACCTCGTCTGTGCAGAACTCACCAAATGAAGACTGGAAGATCAGACTAGAGATCTGGAGAGGTATGGCGGGGAGCAGGTGAATGTAGATTTCTCCACACTTTCCGCTGGCTAGAGAGCCAATGAAAAAATATAAAAGTTCGAAATCCCTAGAAAGAAAAAACAATCAAACTAGAAACTCCTTTAGCGGTTTATTCAAATGGAATTTGGCACAATGTCCGAACAGACGCTGTTTGAAGCTGCAGTTGGTGTCCATTTGGGATTTAGCTCCACGGCATCTAAAGTAGACAACCGCCACGGTTTCTGCAGCCGAGAAAGTGGCAGATTTTGACAGTGTGAACGTAGCTTTATAAAAACTTTTTTTTTTTTTTTATTGAGTTTTATAAATATACAAAAACAAGATATAGCGGACTAGCCAGTCACTGTCCTGTTCAGACATCAAGTACAGGAATGTAATCTGAAGTTAACCAAAGCAAATACAGAAGAAACCCCCCCCCCCTTCATAAGGCCATTCCCACTGCCATATACCATCGGTCCAAACGCTATCCATCGCGTCACCCTCCTAACTCAAGATCTGTTCTACTGCCCCCTAATGGGATCATAACGAATCTCATCTACCAAACATGGGCAGCCATCCACGTTCTACTCAGTGAACCCTCGAGGTCCCCAATCTGCCACTAATATCGGCTTTTAAGAACTTTTCTGTCAATTTAAATGGCTTTACTATAAGTTCAATATCTTTTCTTCCATTTTCGGTAGAAAGGGGCTGTTTTAGTAAACTTATCTTGTAAGGCATCTGTTCTGTCATGGTGCACATATAAAGCTAGTTGGTTCTGAACCTCATTCACCGAGGAGACCTCAGGGCACAACCAATGCTGTAGCATAGTCCGTTTAGGCACCAAAAGCGCTGCCACTACAATAAGAGGAAAGGGACCAAAACTAGAATAGAACAAAAGTACCTGGGGAAGCAATGGTGACGTGACATTCCACATGTCTTTAATCTATGTTATAATATTTTGCCAAAGGTAGATATCATTGGGCACTGCCAGAGATCGGTTGCCAAAAGAGAACATTTCGGATATGCCACCAGTCGGTCAGGAGCTAACGGATGTGGTGGAATATTAAAGGCAAATATCTCCTGAGGACAGGTCTTGTTTTTATTTGTGGTCGGTGCCACCATCAGGGAGGAGGAGATGACGATGACCATCCTAAGGTGCGGATGGCCTGACTATACCTATTACTGGCTGAAGTGTGCCCGGAGCCAGGACGGGGTAGGCCTAGAAGGGGGCCCACCCTAATTGAAATGATAAAAGAAAGGGAGGGAGGGAGGGGTACAGCCGCTGCTCGTGCCGAGGCTGATGGCTTGAGAGGGGGGTTTAAGTATCGGCCCAAGCCCCTCCCACAAATACAGGCTGAACTTTTCAGCCTTAACACTTGTGGTCGGTGCCACCATCAGGGAGGAGGAGATGACGATGACCATCCTAAGGTGCGGATGGCCTGACTATACCTATTACTGGCTGAAGTGTGCCCGGAGCCAGGACGGGGTAGGCCTAGAAGGGGGCAAAAGTGAAGTCCACCTGTAGGAAGGTGTAGTGGAATTACGGCTACCAAGGAGCGGGGTGAAGGGTGTGACGGACCGGCTCGAACCGTGTGACTGGCCAAGTTGGCCGCCATGCTGAGACCTGTTGTGCGATCTGGACCGAAAACATGCGGAGGAATCGACCTGCCTTGAAGAAGGGCCCAAAAATACCCCCCACCAGCTCTCTAATTATCATATATTTTTTTTTTTGTAAACACCCAGAACTGCAGAATGAACGGGAATGATGTGGAGGGGTGATCCGTATGAACCTAGACAAGCAATTGAACTTGTACGCGCATCAAACTGACGGCAAATATAGGACACCAAACACCGGAACTAAAAGCCTGACAAAAGTACCCAACCTTCCGGCGAGCCGGACCTGGATGATACAGCCGAAGACTGCGCTGCTGACCATTTGGACAGGATTCACAAGGTCGTGTAAACCTGAACCAGGATGAAAACGCCCACGATAATGGGCCCGGACTGGAAACAGAAGAGAGATAAACCAGCCGAAGTCATGGGAATCAATTACGTTTAAAATGTGAGAGCGCCCGAGAGAGTAAAGTGAATCGTGAGAAATGAAATTGCCGACGAGTGCCCGGTCACCTGAAGAGGAGTGCCCCAGGACCGGAAGCGACCGAGAGAACACGACAGAATGTCTCAGGGGTTTTAGAAGGACACCAAATGGGCTGAAAAAGTGACTGACTTGGTTGGAACAGGTGAAAAAGAGAACGCTGATCGGTTCGAGAACCAACATCAAGCTGCGGGAAACTTTACCTAAGCGAACTTGGCCACTGTACATAAATGTCACATGACCTGCGTGATTAAGGCAACTATATTTATGTATGATACATGGTCTGAGGGACTTAGGCAGTTATAAATGAATGATGCGTGAACCTGAGTGAATCAGCAACTATAGGAAGCAAACATGACCTGGGTGGTTCAGGCAGAAATGCATGTATGATACATGACCTGAGCGTTTCAGGCGATTAAATGTATAGGATGCAAAACCTGAGCGGTTCCGGCAAAAATACTGAATGATTGGGCAACCGCATATGGATGAAACATGGCCTAAACGATTCAGGCGACTATACCAGCATGAAACGTGACCTGAGCAATCAGGCAACTGTACGTGAGTGATACATGATCTGCGCGATTCAGGTAACTACATATGTATGATACATGACCTCAGGAACTCAGGCAGCTATATATGAATGGTACATGAACCTGAGAGATTCAGGCAACTATACAGAAGAAAACATGACCTGCATAGCTCAGGCAATAATACATGTAAGATACATGACCTGAGAGATACAGGCAACAAAATATATATGATGCATGACCCGAGCGAATTCAGGCAACTGTACAAGAATGGAACATGACCCAAGTGATGCGGCAACCGGAAATGTATGATACATGACCTGAGGGATTCAGGCAACTATACATGTATGATACATGACCTGAGCAGCTCAGGCAACTGTGCAGCGTGACCAGATTTGAGGCAGCTATACCAGGATGACATGACCTGAGCGGCTCATGCAACTGTACATGTATGATACATAACCCGAGCAAGTCCGGCAACTATACAAGAATGGTACAGACCTGAGCGATTCAGGCAACTGAATATGTATAAAGCATGACCCGAGGATTCAGGCAACTAAACATGTAAGATACATGACCTGAGCGACTCAGGCAACTATGGAACACACATGTATGTTACATGACCAGAGCGATTCAGGCAACTATGCGTGTATGATACATGACCTGACAGATCCAGGCAACTAGACATGTATGATACCTGACCTGAGTGATTCAGGCAACTATGCATGTAGACACATGACCTGGGCGTTTTAGGCAACTATACAAGAATTGTACATGACCTGAGCGATTCAGGCAACTATACTTGTATGATACATGGCCTAAGCGATTCAGGCAACTGAATATGTATGATACATGACCTGAGCGATTCAGGCAACTATACATGTATGATACATGACCTGAGCGATTCAGGCAACTATACATGGATGATACATGACCTGAGCGATTCAGGCAACTATACATGTATGATACATGACCTGAGCGATTCAGGCAACTAAACATATATGAAACATGGCCTGAGCGATTCAGGCAACTAAACATGTATGACACATGGCCTAAGCGATTCAGGCAACTGAATATGTATGATACATGACCTGAGTGATTCAGGCAACCATACATGTATGATACATGACCTGAGCGATTCAGGCAACTATACATGTATGATACATGACCTGAGCGATTCAGGCAATGGAATATGTAAGATACATGACCTGAGCGATTCAGGCGACTATGCAGAGTGAAAGGTAACCCGGGAGATTCAGACAACTATGCATGTATGATACATGACCTGAGCGATTCAGGCGACTATACATGCGTGGTACGTGACCTGAGCGATTCAGGCAACTATACATGTGTGGTACGTGACCTGAGCGATTCAGGCAACTATACATGTGTGGTACGTGACCTGAGCGATTCAGGCAACTATACATGTATGATACATGACCCGAGCGATTCGGGCAACTATGCATAACGATACATGGCCTGAGCGATTCAGGCAGCTATACAAAAATGATACATGACCCGAGTGATTCAGGCAACTGAATATGTATGATACATGACCTGAGTGATACAGGCAACTATGCAGAGTGAAAGGTAACCCGAGGGATTCATGCAACTATGCATGTATGATGCATGACCTGAACGGTTCAGGCAACTAAACATGTATGCTACATGACCTGAGCGATTCAGGCAACTATACATGTGGATACATGACCTGAGCGATTCAGGCATCTATACAGGAATGATACATGACCTGAGCGATTCAGGCAACAGAATATGTATGATTCATGACCTGTATGATTCAGACAACTATACGTGAATGGTACGAGTCCTGAGCGATTCAGGCAAATATGCACGTACAACACCTGACCTGAGCGATTCAGACCGTGACACATATATGATACATGACCTGAGTGATTCAGAATCTATGCAGGAAGATACGTGACCCGAGCGTTTCAGGCAACTGAACATGTATGATACTGTACATGACCTGAGTGAAGCAGGCAACTATGCAAAATGACACATGACCCGAGTGATTCAGGTAATTAAACATGTGCGATACCTGGCCGGGGCGATCCAGGCAATTATACGTGAAAGGTACGTGACCTGAGATATTCAGGCAACTATGTATGTAAGAAACATGACCCGAGTGCCACTTTAGCTGCCACCTACCTAACGACCTGCTGTATCTGGACTACCCCAACAGTTAACTGTCCGCGTATGCTGGAACAAATGTGAGATGCTAGCGAGCCCCCTACCTTTTTTTTTTTTTGCACAGAGGCACGTGCACCGCCGGCAAGGTATTGGGTAGCTTAGTTCTACATGGAGCGAACTTTGCATGATAACAAAGACTATGCATAAGATTAAAGGGTCAGATGCAATCCATCTATAGAGAAATAAGCCCTTGATTCCCCTGCCTTAATGGTTTACCAGATGCGTGCGCCGGGACCAAGCTAGCTGCTAGCGTGCCCTCAACCTGGCTAAAACATACCTGCCAGCTGGCACCTGCCGCAAACCGACCACCTAGAATCTGGGGATAAGAGAACAGTGTCTCCTGATGTCAGGAGCTTGAAAGCGGGAGCTTGGAATGTAAGCCAGCAAGATTTGCGCCGGCGGGAATACAAGTAACGCTGGCCCAGCTAATTTGTGACTTACCGATTATAGCCGTGTTGCAGCTGCGGCAGAAGACAGCCGGCTATACTCACCCCTATCCAGGAATGCCAATGCCACACTGTAGCGGCTCCGTAACCGCACTGGAGCAGACCCATGTCTCCCACAGAAGGGAGCGCGGCACAGAGAGAGGATTGAGGGATTTGCTTCCGTTTGTTATGCCCGGCGTGCGTTCCAAGGTGGAACGCACCCCATCGCTGCAAGAGGGCGCCGGAAAGTGGTGCCTACGGTGGGGAAGCGGAGGGGGAGAGCGAGATTCCCTCCCTGGTCCTGTCGGCGGTATGGAAGGACAGGGGCCGTCCATGAGCCGATGAAGCGCGGGTGACATGCTGCAGACAGGAAGACAGTGCAATCCTGACCCGGAAGTGAGCTGAGAGACGTGGTACCCTCAGCTTGGGAGGCGTTGCATGGAGGTACAGCCGCTGCTCGTGCCGAGGCTGATGGCTTGAGAGGGGGGTTTAAGTATCGGCCCAAGCCCCTCCCACAAATACAGGCTGAACTTTTCAGCCTTAACACTAAGGGCACACACACGCAAACGTATTTTTGGTCCAAATCTGATGTGCAACTTTTGCGGGTCGGATGAAGACCCATTTACTTCAAAGGGGCCACAAAAGATGCAGACAGCACACTGTGTGCTGTCCGCATTCGTATGTCCGTTCCGAGGCCCCACAAAAATATAGAACATGTCCTATTCTAGGACTGTTCTATTAGGGGCCGGCCGCTCCATTCTTCAAAATGCGGAATGCACACAGCCGATATCTGTTTTTTGCAGACCAGAAAACAGCCAACAGTCATGTGCATGAGCCCTAACAGAGGAATGGGTGGGGCTGGGGACAACTTACTGTATGTTTATTGAAAAGGGAAAAAGTTGGTTTTAGCAACTGATAAAGCAGCAGAAGAGCAAAAGACGTAAACATCTAATATTCCACATGTAAAGCAAATCGACTAAATAAGAAATGTGATACGCACCAGTAATGTGAAGTGTTTGCTCTGTAAGAGATCACGTTTGTCCACTTTTCTCCTGGACATGAAGAGACACCACTTGGGCTACATGCACTCGAACGTATGTGTTTTGTGGTCCGCAAATTGCGGGTACGCAAAAAAAATGGATCAGTTTTTTTTGTGGATCCATTGTAATAATGCCTATCTTTGTCCGCAAAACGGACAAGAATAGGACATGCTCTATTTTTTTTGGCGGGGCTACGGAACAGGCATACGGATGCGGATAGTACACGGTGTGCTGTCAGCATTGAAATGAATGGGTCCGCATCCTATCTGGAAAAAAAATGGAATGGATATGGAAACAAAATACGTTCGTGTGCATGAGGCCTTACAGCTAGAGCCCCGGTGATGTCGGGAAATCCTTTCTGCAGTCAGTGTAACAGTGGAGCTCAGTGCAATGAATGCAGTCTCTGATTGCTGTTTGGCACGTAAGACTTAAAGCAAATAGAGTTGTCCGGCATCAGGAAACACTGAGATTGAATGAATGCCTCATATTTAGAGCTCGTGCCCGTATTGCGGTTCGCAAACAGCAGGTTTGCATTCACTTGAATGGGTCCGAAATCCAGAAGGTGCTGTGCGGAATGGAGCCACGGAACCTCACAGAACCAGTCTGTAGTTCTATTTTTTTGTGGTGCAGATAGATCATGGACCCATTCAAAGTGAATGGGTCTGCATCCGTCTACCAAAACCACACGGATGTTGCCCGTTCATTGGGGACCGCAAGTTGCGGTCAGTAATGCACGGAGCGGCCAGCACACTTTTGTGTGCATGAGCCCTTAATCAAGGGTATAAAAAACGCAGCATGTTCTGCAATACAAGCTAAACAGGCCATTGTGTTTAAGAATGGAAGTTACTAAAAGGGGGTTTCCACGATTAGCATATTGATGGATGGTCCTTCTCCAAATTGGTCATCATTATCCATTCATGAGGGTTTGTCTGTCGGCACCGCCGTCGATCAGCTCTTTGGAGGAGCCGTGGACCACATGCAAGCGCTTAACCTCACCAATGTTTCTATCGGTTCATCTACCTGCACGCTGTATGTATAGTGACTGTGGAGCAGAGTATCGCCACATGGTCCCATTCAAGTGATTGGGACAAAGATACAATACATGGAATTACAATTAGTAAGAAGACTCCATCCTGGTAGGCCGACTGAGGTAAACATTTAAGGGGCTGCAGCACTTAAATGTTTGCAGCAGCCTCTTGAAATAGCAGATAAGCGAGGGTGCTGAGAGTTGGATCTCCACATATCTTTTATTGGCAAACTGCGGCTCTCCAGCTGTTGTAAAACTACAACTCCCACCATGCCCTTCTGTAGGCTGATAGCTGTAGGCAGTCTGGGCATGCTGGGAGTTGCAGTTTTGCAACAGCTGGAGAGCCGCAGTTTGCCAATCCCTGGCCTGTTCTAAAGATACGTCATCTGTATGCTGATCCATCGGATTACAAAAATATTGGACCCTTGTTCCAGTGGGCTATGGTTGGATATGCAGCTTAGCCCCTTTCTAGTTAAAGGAGTTTTCCAAGACTAGGAAAATATGGCTGTTTTCTTTCAAGAACAGTGCCACACCTGTCCAATAGGTGATGTTTGGTATTGCAGCTCAGTCCCATTCACTTCAATAGAACGGAACTGCAATACCACACACAACCAAGGGACAGGTGAGGCGCTGTTTCTAGAAAAAAAGCAGCCATAATTTCGGAAATTTGGACAGTGCCGAGCTGCAATACCAGAGAGAGCCAGTGGACAAGATTGGCGCTGTGTCTGGAACAAATTAGACCAGTTTTTCTATCTCAAAGACCCCTTTTATCATAGTCTGCGCACAGAGGAACGCGTTTCTGCTGACCTTTCCAACAGTGCTGCATGCTGTGGTGCAATGACTAGGCTGTGCTGACATCACATGGACCCATGGGCGTAGCTATAGGGGGTGCAGAGGTAGCAGTCGCTACCGGGCCCAGGAGCCTGAGGGGGCCCAAAGACCCTTGTGCCGCATAAGAAGACACACAAAGCACTGAGGGAAGGGGGGCCTAAGCTGAATCCTTGCACCAGGGCCCATGAGCCGTTAGCTACGCCCCTGCATGGACCTGTGCATTCTTGGCACGGTCTGGAAAACCACGCGGCAAAAACCCTTGGCTGCGTGAATTGTGGCACGGCCTCCCATTGAAAACAATAGGATTTGGTTTCAGCCATGGGATTCCGGCTGGATTTTTCGGCACTGAAATCTGTGCCCAAAAAACTCTGTCTGAAGATACCCTCAGACTTCCGACCTAGGGAGTTTTCTAGGCACGCTCTGTGACCTGTGCAGAGGTCAGGAGGGAATAGATAAGATGCGATATCACATATTGTGAATGGTGGAGCCAGCGTTATCTACATAGAGGTGTTACTTGTCATTGTAATTCTGCTGCGGTGATATGGCTACTGAAAAGTTACCTACAGGAAATCATTATTCTTATCAATTATTTGAGAACGCCGTTAATTCCATGGTGCTGTACATACATAATAAAAAAACACAACAGGCATGAACTTAACAGGCTGGTACCGAGGGGGAGAGAACCCTGCCCTCTAGAGCTTACAGTCTACAAAAATCCTCACCTATTATTAGACCTAGTGGATGGTGTGAAATGGCAGGATTATCTACATTTTTTAAACGGAAAATAAAAAAAACTCACCAAAAATATGCGACTCGGATGCGGACCAAACATACGGTCGTTTGCATAAGGCCTAATCCTTATGCAAATGAGCGGTTAAGTGCAATAAGGATGAATCCAAGCCACTCAGTGCACACTTCTTCCTCCTACTTCCTCCGCCAGTCCCTCCCTGCCAGATGCCAAAGAGGTGCATGGAGAAGTCTGCGGATCTCTGGCCTCCTTAGCTCTTTGTCCAATAAAGTCCATGGTGCTTGGGCACACCAAAGCCCAGATTGACCACCATTGTAAATATCCACCTCTCGCAGAAGACATTTGTGGAAAATCTTTTGCTGTGAGTACGACAACCGGTATACAAAACGGTGCAGCATTATGACTGACGTTGAAGACCGCCCTATGGTTGCATCTTCTTACTTAACTTTCTAATATAGCATCCCTTTATTCCTGGTTACTTACACAATAGTCAGCTAATAAACTGTAGTGTGTGCATAATAACTCCGAAGAGAATACGGTGCCTGGTAACTCTGACTTCAGCCATGTAACCTGTGAGAACTGTGGAAATCGTACATTTATGTAACATCTGACTGCCCATGCATGCTGAGAACTGTGCGTCCTCTCGGATAGCATGTGGGTGCGTTCCGGCAAAATCGCGCAATTTTTCCATGCGAGTGCAATGTGTTTTAATGCGTTTTGCACGCGCGTGAGAAAAATCTGAATGTTTGGTACCCAGACCCGAACCTGGACTTCTTCACAGAAGTTCGGGTTTGGGTTTGGTATTCGGTAGATTTTATTATTTTTCCTCATAACATGGTTATAAAGGAAAGTAATAGCATTCTTAATAGAGAATGCTAAATAAAATGTGGATTGAGGGGTTAAAAAATAAAACAAAATTAACTCACCTTATCCACTTGATCGTGCAGCCGGGCATCATTTTCTTTCTTCTTCTTTGAGGACCTGCAAAAGGACCTTTGATGACATAATTGCACTCACCACATGGTGAGCACGATTACGTCATCAAAGGTCCTTTTGCAGGTCCTCAAAAAAGACGACGCCGGCTGCGCGATCAGGTGGATAAGGTGAGTTAATTTTTTTATTTTTTAACCCCTCAATCCACATTTTTGTTACCAATCTGTATTAAGAATGCTATTATAAGAGAAAATAATACTGTAAATAGACTGTAATGGGGTTGCTCATCCCTATCGTCTGCTAGCAACCATATGTGAATGTGAATGGTTCAAGTCAATGGGTCCGTGATCCACTGCGGCTGCCCCACGGTCGGTGCTCGTGGTGAAAAACCACTTCAAAACATGGAACCAAACTCAGGTTCGGTTCCGATTGGTACCTTGGAACCGAACCAAAGTTCGGTTCCAAGGTTTTTCACTGTAATAATTAATTACCGAAGTAATTCGACGAAGTCTCGAACAGCTTCGCCAATAACGGACTTTGCCTCATTGGAGGCAGTACATTCTACTGCTGTGCGGAGAAGGATCTCTGTACAACATTTTAATGACTTTTTTAGCGAATCGACTCTGTACAGTCATGTGAAAAAATTAGGACACCCTTTGAAAGCATGTGGTTTTTTGTAACATTTTTAATAAATGGTTATTTCATCTCCGTTTCAACAATACAGAGAGATTAAAGTAATCCGACTAAACAAAGAAAACTGAAGAAAAGTCTTTTCAAGATCTTCTGTAAATGTCATTCTACAAAAATGCCTATTCTAACTGAGGAAAAAGATAGGACACCCTTGCCCCTAATAGCGAGTGTTACCTCCTTTGGCTGAAATAACTGCAGTGAGACGGTTCTTGTAGCCATCTACCAGTCTTCGACATCGGTCTGAGGAAATTTTACCCCACTCCTCAATGCAGAACTTTTTCAGCTGTGAGATGTTTGAGGGGTTTCTTGCACGTACAGCCCTTTTCAAGTCACCCCACAGCATCTCAATGGGATTCAAATCTGGACTTTGACTTGGCCATTCCAGGACTCTCCATTTCTTCTTTTTCAGCCAATCTTTGGTTGATTTACTAGTATGTTTTGGGTCATTGTCATGTTGCATGGTCCAGTTCCGCTTCAGCTTTAATTTTCTAACTGATGGTCTCACATGTTCTTCAAGCACCTTCTGATACACAGTAGAATTCATCGTGGATTCTATGATGGTGAGCTGACCAGGTCCTGCTGCAGCAAAGCAGCCCCAAACCATGACACTTCCACCTCCATGCTTCACAGTTGGTATGAGGTTCTTTTCTTGGAATGCTGTGTTTGGTTTACGCCAAACATGTCCTCTGCTGTTGTGTCCAAATAATTCAATTTTGGACTCATCTGTCCAAAGAACATTATTCCAGAAGTCCTGGTCTTTGTCAACTTTATCTCTGGCAAATGTCAGTCTGGCCTCGATGTTTCTCTTTGAAAGCAAAGGTTTCTCCTTGCACACCTCCCATGCAAGTTAAACTTGTACAGTCTCTTTCTGATTGTAGAGGCATGTACTTCTACATCAACAGTAGCCAGAGCCTGCTGTAGTTCTCGAGATGACACTTTAGGGTTTTTGGAGACCTCTTTTAGCATCTTGCGGTCTGCTCTTGGGGTGAACTTGCTGGGGCGACTCAGTCCTGGGCATGTTGGCAGTTGTTTTGAAAGCCCTCCACTTGTAGACTATCTTCCGGACAGTGGAATGGCTGATTTCAAAATCTTTGGAGATCTTTTTAAATCCCTTCCCAGACTCATAGGCTGCTACAATCTTTTTTCTGAAGTCCTCTGACAGCTCTTTTGTTCTCACCATGGTGCTCACTCACTTCAACAGTCAGGAGCACACCAAACTAAATGTCTGAGGTTTAAATAGGGCAAGCCTCATTCAACATGCAGAGTAACGATCTACTAATTATGTGCACCTGGTGTGATATACCTGTGTGAGATCTGAGCCAATTTAAGAGGGAATACATGTGAGGGTGTCCTATCTTTTTCCCTCAGTTAGAATAGGCATTTTTGTAGAATGACATTTACAGAAGATCTTGAAAAGACTTTTCTTCAGTTTTCTTTGTTTAGTTGGATTACTTTAATCTCTCTGTATTGTTGAAACGGAGATGAAATAACCATTTATTAAAAATGTTACAAAAAACCACATGCTTTCAAAGGGTGTCCTAATTTTTTCACATGACTGTATGTTACTTCGCTCATCTCCAGTCTGCACTCGATTTCATTCTCTCCCAGTGATCTGCATTACTCATCATAGTCATCATGAACTGCGCCTCTTCTGTCGGTGGAGGTGGACCTCTTCAGTGGCCGTCTCACATGGAAGGTGCTATCCTCCTCATCACAGGCGGTGACCGCGCAAAAACTGCAATGTGTTACCTAGAGTCCTAGACAGTACAAAAAAAATGCCCAAACGACGTCCGAAAATTGCCCTGAGTGAGCCGAGCTTTAGGGTCTGCCATTTACTCTATGACTTAATTAACTTAGACTCGATTAATAAACTAATACGAAGCGTGCCGCTTAATATAATTAATTATAACCCAGCTAATTTAATCAAAATGTTAGCAAGAAATCCCAAAACAGACAAATGTCTCTCTTATGAAACGAGTCATCTTGGCGTGCCTGCGGTGGGTATAGCCGGCAAC
The DNA here is from genome assembly GCA_033119425.1 of Bufotes viridis. Lineage (NCBI taxonomy): Eukaryota > Metazoa > Chordata > Amphibia > Anura > Bufonidae > Bufotes > Bufotes viridis. The sequence continues at coordinate 554,631,900 of CM065590.1, read as the reverse complement.
CGCTGACACGGATATTTGGCAGTCGATTACACTTTGTGAATGGAGGCAGGGACTATCTTAAAAGTAATTAACAGCTGTCAGCGAAGGGACCCGGCGTATTGTGACAGGCTGGAAGTGTTCATGATTTGTCATGATAATCTTCTCCCTCCGTCGGGGGCTGCTACGAATCGGCCACGAAATAAAGATGTGGTCGCAGGCATTCTGACATCCGAAAATCACAACTGGTTAAAGTTTATTCTTTAGGAAGACCGCACCGCAGATCATAAAACCACAGGCTGAAAAGCCTAAACTAAACACAAAAGGCTCATCCCGAGGTTGAAAACCCATTTAGCTAAGCCGTATACCCAGATAACACCAGCAGAACACGAGGACCTCGGGGCCCGCGCTGATATTTTCTGTTTGCTCTTTGTTGTAGGCAGTAAACATACACCCAGGTTCAGAATGGGAGAGCGGAGACTCCTCGGCGGCACGTTGAACACGAGCTAATTAAATGCTGATGAAAAAGTCTGTTCTTCTGCTGCCTTGATTTAGAAATGAAAAAGCAACTGGAACAACTAAAATTGATCTTCCCACTACACAAATTCGTATTTTAAACAGATTAATGGGCATCCGTCAGCGGATTTGTCCCTATGACACTGGCTGACCTGTTACATGTGCTTGGCAGCTGAAGGCATCTGTGTTGGTCCCATGTTCATATGTGCCCGCATTGCTGAGAAACATGAGGTTTTAATATATGCAAATGAGCCTCTAGGAGCAATGGGGGCGTGGCCGTTGCACCTAGAGGCTCTGCTCTCTCTGCAACTGTCGCACCCTTTCGGCCTTTTTGATTGACAGGGCCAGGCGTTATGATGCTTTCACTGCCTGGCCCCATCAATTAAAGTGCAGGGGGTGCAGCAGATGCAGAGAGAGCAGAGTCTCTAGGTGCAATGGCAACGCCCCCGTTGCTCCTCAATTTTCTCAGCAATGCAGGCACATATTAACATCGGACCGACACAGATGTCTGCAGCTGCAACAGGTCGGCCAGTTTCACAGATATCTGCTGACAGATGCCCATTAAGCCTGCTTTTACATAGTCAGTGTTTGATCAGTGATTTAGATCAGTGATTGTGAGCCAAAACCAGGTGCGAGTCAAAAACACAGAACAGGAGCAGATCTTGGCATTATACTTTATCTCTGTGTAGCATCAATCATTGATGAAAATCACTGATCAAACACTGAGGCCTCATGCACATAGCCGTTTCCCAGCCGTGGCCGTATTGCAGCCCGCAAACAGCGGGTCTGCAATATGCGGGCACCGGCCCTGTGCTCCCCGCACCACGGATGCAGACCCATTCAGTTTAATGGGTCAGTAATCCGGAGCTGCGGTGCGTAACAGAGGCCTCCGCACCGCTAAAAAATAGAACATGTTGAATGGGTCTCGATCCGCCCCGGCCGCCTCACGGACGTTGTAATCCCCAATGCACGGAACGGCCGCACAATGGCCGTGTGCATGAGACCTGGCTGTGTGAAAGTGGCCTAAGGGCTTGTGCAGTACAGGGGGTATCTGCAATTGGTTTGTACTGATGTTATGCAATGTACTGCGCCCCACAGTTTTCTTTCATTTAAAGCAGGGATTCTCAAACTGCGGTCCTCCAACTGTTGCAAAACTACAACTCCCAGCATGCCCTAATAAGTGTAGGCTGTCCAAGCATGCTGGGAGTTGTATTTTTGTAACAGCTGGAGGGCTGCAGGTTGGGCATCCCTGATTTAAAACGTGCTAGACAGGAGTTTTCTGCAGACGAAAGTTGTGCCTGATTTTATTCTGCGCCTTCCTTACACCTTGTTTTGCCGCAGTGTCCAACCATTTTTGGCCCATGTTTTGAACAAATATAATACCAGACGGTATAATAAGTGGTATAACATTCCGATAGTATGAAGCCCTATGGCGCATTGTCTCTTCCCTTCACCACTTTCTAAAATAACATCAAGGATTTCGACCAGCGGTGAGCGAATCGGTTCATCCGACTACAGACAAACGCCATTATGTATGCTTAGTCATGCAGATTTAGCTGACAGCCACTGACAGAACCGGCCACATGGTCCCTAAGCATGGGTTTAGAAGTAGATGAATAAATTACAAGGTTTGCTGAATCTTTTCCTATTAAAGGGGTTTTCCAAGTGTTTCTTCCTGATAGGTCACATCAGTATCTGATTGGTGAGGGGCCCCCACCGATCAGCTGTTTGAGAGGACACCAGTTCTCACTGTAGAGCTGCGGCCTTCTCCTGCTTCTCCTGGGCTATGTGAAATCAGGTTCATCATCCACATGGCTCAGACTGAAGTGAATGGGACTGAGCTGCGATACCAAGCACCAGCAGCTATCAAATGCTACTACGAGCATTGGCGCCTTCTCATACAGCTGATCGGCGGGGGTCCTGGGTGTCGGATCCCCACCAATCAGAAACTGATGACCTATCCTTAGGATAGGTCATCAGTAAAAAAACGTCTTGGAGAACCCTTTTGAGAGATATCCCTAAGGCCTCTTTCACATTTGCGGTAAGGATCCGGCGTGCACTTCCGTTGCCGGAAATGCCCGCCGGATCCGTCACAACGCAAGACAACTGAAAGCATTTGAAGACTGATCAGTCTTCAATATGCTTTCAGGTAACCATGGCAGCCAGGGCGCTACTAAAGTCCCATGGAAAAGAAGCGGGGAGCCGGGGGAAAAGCTACTTACCTTCCGTGCGGCGGCTGGAGCGCTACTCGATGACGTCACCGGGTCCCTGCATCGCCTGGTTCACATAGCTATGCTATGTGAGCAATGTGCTGTACGATCCATATGGCGCATTGCTCACATAGCATAGCTATGTGAACCATGCGACGCAGGGATCTGGTGACAGCATCGAGGAGCGCCCCGGCCGCCGCACGGATGGTAAGTAGCTTCTCCCCCGGCTCCCCGCTGCTTTTCCATGGCAGCCGGGACTTTAGTAGCGTCTTGGCTGCCATGGTTACCATTCTTTAAAGCTAAACGTCGGATCCGACGATGCGACGAAACGACGTTTAGCCTAAAGTCGGATCCGGATTAATGCTTTTCAATGGGCATAAATTCCGGATCCGTCCTTGCGGCATGTCTTCCGGATTTTTGGACGGAGACAAATCCACAGCATGCTGCGGTTTTGTCAACGTCCAAAAAACGTTCACATACTGAACGGAAGACATCCTGATGCATTCAGAATGCATTGGGATAATACTGATCAGTATCTTTCCGTCCTAGAGCCCCGAGGACGGAACTCTAGGACGGAAAGGAACAACGCAGATGTGAAAGGGGCATAAAGCATATGAAATCTGCCACACACGCTTATAAGAATGTATGGAGCATATTGTACTTACTAGCACAGCTACTGCGTGCCTTATTTAAAGGGAACCTCTCGCCTGGAAAAGACTACAGTTTTATAAGTCGTCTTTAAGAGAGAGCAAAACGCAGAAAGAAGATTTGAAAACATCTTTGGGCACACTATGAGAGATACTTTAAGGTACTGGGATTAGTGTAAATTGTCTTTTCCAGGTGACAGGTTCCCTTTAAAGATAGAAGTTCTAGGTAGTGATTTTCTTTAAAGAAGTATTAAGCAATCTCTTATCCTCTCAGTGATGTTTTGTTACATTTTCTTCTGCAACAATATTCACATTTCTTGTCACATTGTAACAAATTTGGCATTGATGTCTAGATTTCGTATGACTCAAGCCAGCCTTTCATGGCCCAGCTGCAGTTTGGTATGGTCACCAGCAGGGGTCAGTAGCTGCACACCTATAACTATGTCTTTAGCACTCTACAGTACAGGGCACATAGGCTTTGGAAAATACTAAAGCAGGTCTTTCCACCAAGCTTTCTGCATCCTTATCATGTGCACTGATTTTCTGCTCCTGACACAGACCTCTCCATGTTGTAGCATTCGGCTCTTGTTTGCTGTTCATCCTGATTTATGAGCATCTTTGCTGGGTACCTTGCTGATCTCATGCTGCTCTTTAGAGGATACTTTCTGTACGCCTTTGAATACTGGCACTTCCATTGATGGTTCATGAGCTGCGCGGTCTTCTTTATGAACTTCAGAGGATGTAGATGCTCTTCCTTTTCAGAATTCGGTTGTGCATTAACCCCTTCTGACCCTTGGCGTGACCCAATCTCTGCATACTTCAAGGTATTTCAACCAGAACTCCAGTGCGACTGGCCATCTTCTATTAATGTAATACAGTGAGGTTCATAATTACACTGCTCGCGGACTGACTTTTTAAAGCGAGACTCGATAATGTCCCTTTAAACCTTTTGTTTAAAGCCCATCTGTCAGCAGATCTGTCCCTATGACACTGGCTGACCTGTTACATGTGCACTTGGCAGCTGAAGGCGTCTGCGTTGGTCCTATGTTCATATGTGCCCACATTGCTGAGAAACATGATGTTTTACTATATGCAGATGAGCCTCTAGGAGCAACGGGGGCGTTACTGGCTTCATGTTCCATTCATGTGTGTGGGGGGGAGGGGTTATAATTTATAATTCATTATAATCACAACATCCAGTTTATGGGGGATGGGTCAAAGGTTTATAGCGGTTATAGAGTGATTTATAGTCAATATATCATATGGTAAATAATAATAATAATTTATATCTGAATTAATATATCATGATTAATCAGTTGAAAGATGATAATTACAATTAACCATGATTGAGACTGTATTGCATATATATATGACTGTGTCAATTAATAATAATACTGGTTTAATTTATTAACCAGTATATTAATTAGAGATAAGTGACGTTTTCAAAAATTTGATTTGGGCACTTCGCCTAATTTTTTCAAAAAATTTGCTTCATTCCGAATAAATTCATCACGAAGCACCGTAAATCAGCTATATCTCGGCCTGCAGGGAGAGTGTATCTCGGTGTACATCACTGTGCATCGCAGCAACATGTATAGCTAGTCCTTTCTGGTAGTGAAACGGTTACTGTCAGTATGACAGGCAGGTCTCATACAGTATGTGGACGTGCGCATCGTTGGCCTAATAGAATTGCTTATGTATTGAACAAGGTGGATACCCCAATAAAAGTAGAACTTAGTCACCCCAATTTGAGAATCAAGGCGTAATAGAATTGCTTATCTATTTAACAAGGAGGACACTAATTAGATAGCTCTGTGCCCTACACAGGGATTGATGCAAACTGCGCTGTCTACTGTCTTTACAGTCCTTGCACTGTCCCTGCAGTCTCCCTATGCTCACCCTATGTTCTCCCTACAGTGTGTAAAAACTGTTGCTATACTGTCCCTGCAGTCTCCCTATCCAATATTCCAAAATTAAAAGCTTTTAGCAACACTGTCCCTAGCGCTTGTCACGTCTCTCCCTATGCTCAGCTCACAGTGAAATAACGGAGACCGGACAGGATGAAGCTTGACATCACAAGGGCTAGATAGCTGCTGATTGGCTGTCTACACGGCATTATGGGTGATCTTGCATTCCCGGGTTTCTTACTTTCAATTTGTAACACATGTAGCCGCCATTTTAGGAAAAACTGATTCGTTACCAAGAAGTGCGAGGAAATTCCGATTCACTGCAAATGAAATTTTTCCTAAACTTCGGATCAAATTCCACTTCAGATGCTTAAATTCGCTCAACACTAAGAATAGTATATAAATAATGAATCATAATTAATATTTATAGTGCAAAAATCTCTTAAATAATAAATTATAATTGATATCTATAGTAAAAGATCTTTTTGCATAGAGCAATAAAATCTCTTTACAATGGAAGCAATTAATATGTTTGAAATACTCAAATTATACTTTTTTTTTGTTCAGAATAATAATAATAGATTTCCTATTTAAGTGCTATGTATAATTATCTCATTATTCATTTAATGGGATACTTGGGGATACTGGTGGGATATCAATGAAATGCAGAGTCTCTTCTTTTATTGTTGCATTAGGCAGCATTCACATGGCCATGGTGCCGCCGTGCCAGTGTTGCAAATCTTCTGTGGGCTGAGGAATCTGGTTATTCCAGCGATACCAGTGGGGCTAGACTTGTGTGCTTAGTAGGACCTGGACGCCTATTTTTCACATCATGGGTATTGTTGTTTTACATTTTGCAACCCGAACTGTTGAACAGCCGAAGGACCTGGGGTGACGTCACCGTCATGTGATCAGTGCAGGGGGCGTGGCTCAGCACGGGATCAAATCCAGTGCTGAGCCACGCCCCTGCACTGATCACATGACGGTGACGCCACCCCAGGTCCTTCGGCTGTTCAACAGTTCAGGTTGGTGGCAGCCGCCCTTATGGATTCCATATGCCGCTATAGTGGAATCCATAACGAGATGCGCGACTTACCACAACCCGAACGCCGAACTTTTTTTTAAAGTTCGCTCATCTCTACTCAACACTAAGAATAGTAAATAAATAATGAATTGCAATTACCATTTAGGTGCAAAAATCTCTAAAATAATGAATTATAGTTGATATCTATAGTAAAAATTATTTTTGCATTAGAAATAATTAATATCCATAGAGCAATACATGGGATTATAAATCATACCTTTACACCATTCCTCTTATTTATATTTACCATAAAGAATACACGTGGACACTAGATTTTTTGGGTGGAAAGATTAGGCCACGGTCAACTTTATTAAAGATTAGCTCAAACTTTCACTTCAACTTAGATCAAAAATACCAAAATATTAACATACAATGATTAGACCAGCCATAAGCTCGGCCTAAACTTCATACTGAACTCGTCCGCTCACCATCAGTGAGCGACTTTACACCCTCCTTCTAACAAGTGGCCGTGACAATACAAAAAACCTTCAACAGGGAAGGGCGGGCGGGCAGCAATCCTTCCAGGTATGGTCAGGCTGACAGCGCAAAGACTGCCAGCCCACGCTACTAAATAGCTAACAACCTCCGGGGGACCTTGAAACTGCCCACCAATGAGTTAACTGTCGCTGGGCACCTCAACCACTTCTGCCCAGCGACGGTTCACCATAGGATCATGCTCAGCCAATGAGTGACATATGTCACCTCACAGGCTGAACCCTCCAATTTTTATTTTTTTTCTAATATAACTATTACCACCCCAGACTAATCTTGGCGGGAAATTTCCCGCCAAAACCTAACATTAAGATAACATGGAATGCTTATAATCCCATGAGGATCCCTCTTTATAATTTCGGGATCCTTTCATGGGATTATAAATCATACCTTTACACCATTCCTCTTATTTATATTTACCATAAAGAATACACGTGGACACTAGATTTTTTGGGTGGAAAGATTAGGCCACGGCCAACTTTATTAAAGATTAGCTCAAACTTTCACTTCAACTTAGATCAAAAATACCAAAATATTAACATACAATGATTAGACCAGCCATAAGCTCGGCCTAAACTTCATACTGAACTCGTCCGCTCACCATCAGTGAGCGACTTTACACCCACCGGACCATGCCAGCTAAACATGCGGCATGGGCCCAACCCCACCAACCGCTAGTTCGATCATCGCTTGCAAGTCCAGGTTGAAAATGTCCAAACCAATGTCCGACAAATGAATCCTGTCTGAAAAATAAAGGCCGGGCAAACCCCCTTCAAGGTCCACGTGTCTAAAGGATAATCCCCAAACTAAAGGCATAAAACGTGCCATTAACCTATTTACTCTAATTCTAATCTTATCCAAGTATTTAAAATTTGAATAAGATAGCCATAGCAGTCGCGGAACCATTTCTGAAAACACCAAACGAGCATCAGGGAACAACCGTTTAGCCCTGACCATAGTCCGCTTCATACAAAAGGCCAATTCGATGGTGCCCATTTTACCCACATCATTAGCCCCTGCATGGAAAATAATCACATCAGGGTCAGGATATAAAGAACACATTTCAAGCAACACATCCATTAATCCCTCCCAACGAAGACCCCTAAGTCCGTTCCAATATATCCGAACTGCATCTGTGGAAAAAGAGAGATTGTCACCGTACGATCTTTCCATAGCTCTGCGCTGGGCCCAGTACACGAAAGAATGGCCGAGGATCCATACGGTAAGACCTGTAAAAACTAAGAAAATAAACAAAACATCACTCCATAGCAAGGTCAGGACGTATATATAATTTAAAACGATTAGACGACCATCTCCCAATCCGTTTAATCACGGACGCACTCAATCCCGACCTAGCCGCAACAGTGGCAGCTCCAATCCGGAAGGAATGCGATGTGATCCTCAACCCACCTAAACCAAGATTTCGCAAGCATTTAGAAAGCACAGACCTGAACTGATACTGCGTCAAGGGAGAACCGTTTGCATGCACAAAGAAAACCTTACCGCCCACCGGTCTGCGACGCCAGTACCGAGATAGCATACTCACCGGACAAACACCGCCTGACCCCACTCTGTTCACACGAATCCAAGAACCCTTACCCGACTGATCCATTTTTGACATTGGAAGAAAAAACGACACATAGTTAGAATGAATATGCACATTCTGAATAGCCAAACCCAAACTCGACTTACCATTCCTCGGAAACAATTCACTAATTCGAAAAGCACCAAAAAACATACAGCAAAATGCAGTAGCAAACAGAAGTGCCTCAAAACTATCTAAGCAAACCAACGAAGCTGCGCGACATAAAGAGCACAACAGCTCAGGGGAGACAGGACACCTGGTATCAGGAAAACAACTGCCACGTCTGAAACCCTTCAAAATTTGTTTAAGCAAAAAATAATCTAACAAACCACGAGAACCCAAAACCTTAAGAAAAAACGAAACACCTGACAAAACCCTTACTACTGTATTATAAGCTAAACCCTCTCTACATAAACCCAAACAAAAGGCAAGCGCAGAAACCTCACTAACAGAATAAGGGGACCAACCTCTAGCGGAAGAAAAATGACACCACCTTAGCCAAGAACGGACGTAATCCGACCAAGTTGCCTGAGCCACTGATGCCTGAAGATAAGCCATTCCTAGGACCAAATCAGATTCCACAGATACGCCGGGCACAATTCCCCTTCGAGATCGGCCCTTGGTGCCAACTGCCGGAACCTCTGAAACTGAAAGCGGGAGAGAGAATCAGCAATAGAATTATCCACACCAGGAACATGCCTAGCTTTCAACCAAATATTTAATTTCAAACAAAGAAGGACTAGATGACGCAACTGCTTAACTACTAACGGACATTTAGAGGACAAACAATTAACTGCGAAAAGCACCCCCTTATTATCGGTATGCAAAATGATTCTCCTGTCAGAAAAATAATTCCCCCATAAAACCAAAGACACTACTACTGGGAACAGCTCCAATAAAACAATGTTCTTAGTCACCCCATTTTCCACCCAAGCCTGATGCCACTCCGCCGCACACCAATGGCCGCTCCAATATGCACCAAAGCCCAGAGAACCTGCTGCATCCGTGAATAAATCCATTGACGAAGCCACAATAAACTCCCTCTGCCAGTACGACCTACCATTATACTGTTGAAAAAATTCCAACCAGACCATAAAATCCTCCTTCACATCCCTAGACAAAGTAACATGAAAAGCAGGATTACGGATACCGGAAACCTTAGCAGACAACTGACGACAAAAAACACGTCCCATTGGCATCACCCGACTAGCAAAAGCTAACAAGCCCAAAACTGACTGAATCTCTTTGACAGTAGCCCTACGCCTTCTTAACAAGTCTGTCAGGACCTGGCGAATCCGAGCTACTTTTTGAACAGGTAAACGAAACTCCCCCTTAACCGAATCTATTACAATTCCCAAGTACTCTAAGCAATCAGAAGGGTAAACGGTCTTATCCCCTGCTAATGGAACCCCAAATTCAGAACAAACAGCAACAAACGACTCCAACACCTCCCTACACACAGAAGAATCCGCTGGGCCAATGAATAAAAAGTCGTCCAAGTAGTGCGTCACAGCTCCCTTCATACACCTCACCGCCACTACCCATTCAAGAAAAGAGGAAAAGGCCTCGAAATAGAAACAAGATAGAGAACACCCCATGGGCAAACATTTATCGAAATACAACACACCCCTAAAATGAAAACCAAGCGAGTTAAAACAAGAAGGATGCACTGGTAAAAGGCGAAAAGCGGACTGAATATCCGCCTTTCCCATCAATGCACCCCTGCCAAAACTACGCACCAGATCTAATGCTGAATCAAACGTTGAATATTTAACTGAACACAACGCCTTATCTATTTCATCATTTAACGATGCCCCATAAGGAAAGGATAAATGATGAATCAGGCGAAAAGCGCCAGGTTCCTTTTTCGGCACTACACCCAATGGAGAAAGACGAAAATTGACAAAAGGAGGAGAAGAAAAGGGGCCTTCAATCCTTCCCAACTCCAGCTCCTTCATAAGCTTGGCACGGACCACCTCAGGATACTGATCCACTGAAGATAAATTGTTAACCCACTCACAACCTAAACCAGAAAATAAAGGCAATAAAAAACCAAACTGAAAACCATTAAGAAGCAGCTCCGCCATCCTGCGATTTGGATAACGTCCTAACCAAGGACGCATCGGCGCCAGCCTTACTGGCGTCCATGCTTTTGGGTAGGAAATCCTTTGTGGATGACATGGTTGGCATGTTAGCTCTTTTATAACAGCGAACCATAGGATGACTGCCACCACAAAATGCACACTCATGACGGTATTTACACGTCGCCGGCCACCTGCATTGCGCTTCATTGAACGCAAAGCAGGTGCCTTTCTTCAATAACTGGGATTGCGGAGCTGAAGAAGGCAGCTGTTGCTTTGGGGCAGGGTAGGACGAGCGCTGTGGCAGCAGTAAGTTGAGCCACAACCCCACGTCCTTAGTGCCCCAACGCATATTGGGATACACCGACAACCGCTGCCTAAAACTCTCATCGTATGTAAACCAGCCAATACCCCCAAAATTCTTATACGCCTCTAACACATTATCCAAATGTTGAAATAAGCCACAACATTTTTGAGGGAATCTCTCACCCATTACACTACAGAAAATACAATATGCTTGTAACCAATTATTGAAAGTCCGGGGTATTGGTCGCCTTCTGTCTTCCTCTGATTTATCTTCCTTCTTCTCCAACCTAGAAACAAAATCCTTGGACGCAGGCAAAAGTGACAACATATCGACATATTCATTCCTCCATATCTTCTCTTTTACCGACATGGAGAGATGAAAGCCCAAAGGCGACAAATCACAAGGCATAACCCCTTTATAACACATCTCTGAAACTCCTTTACGTTTCGGAACAGGGATAGGAAGGGAATCATCACTATCCGAATCTCCACTCATCCCCCGACCACCGAACCGCCAGGCATCAGAAAAATCACCTGAAGCACCCACCGGCTCAAGAGTACAGGGGGAAGTCGGAGCAAAAGATTTCAAAGAGGAGAGAACAGAAGATAAAGATGCAATGACAGGACCAAGGCTTTTGATACACTCACCACCAGCTTCGGCTGTGCTCTGGACGCCGGAAGAAGCAGGAGTTCCTTGAGGCTGACATGTCTCTCCCATGCACGCGCCACCTCGCTGCTCAACACCGGAGTGGAGCGGCAGAGGAAGGCGCTGCTCAGGCTGCGGTCGTCTTCTCCTTCTTCTACCATGTTCATGGGTTGGACGTGCAGAGGCTTCCACTGACCCCCGTCCCATTACTGCAGCAGGAGGAGTCTTCCTGGGCCCTCGGCAGGATGCGGAACCAAAATTCAGTTCCGAGTTTCCGGGGACACGGATTCAGGATGCACCACTTCCTGAGACATCATCCCAGAAGCGCCGTCCCGTGACGTCATCGCCGCAGCGCCGTCGTCCACTGCAGGAGCACGTCTCTCCGATCTCCTCCTCTCCGAAACAGACCTAGATGGGGAAGGAGAAAACCTAGTGCGCTGTCTCTTCTCTCTCCTAGAAGAGCGCAGCGCAGGCAGGGCAGCAGGAGCTCCGGACTCATCAGCAGCAGCAGGTCCCGGTCCCTCAGACATGCCGCCGACCACCTCAGGAACCGCAGACGCTGAAGACCAGTCAGCGATGCAGGACTCCAGCCAGGATGCCATCTCCCCTTCTCCAGCTCGTCTCCGAAGTTCAGCTACGAAGTCCTCCATCACACAGCAGCCGCGGGCAGCAATCCTTCCAGGTATGGTCAGGCTGACAGCGCAAAGACTGCCAGCCCACGCTACTAAATAGCTAACAACCTCCGGGGGACCTTGAAACTGCCCACCAATGAGTTAACCGTCGCTGGGCACCCCAACCACTTCTGCCCAGCGACGGTTCACCATAGGATCATGCTCAGCCAATGAGTGACATCTGTCACCTCACAGGCTGAACCCTCTAATTTTTTTTTTTTTTTTAATATAACTATTACCACCCCAGACTAATCTTGGCGGGAAATTTCCCGCCAAAACCTAACATTAAGATAACATGGGATGCTTATAATCCCATGAGGATCCCTCTTTATAATTTCGGGATCCTTTCAATCTCTTTACAATGGAAGCAATTAAGGGTACTTTCACACTAGCAGGTGAACAGCCTGTCAGATCCGTACTGCCGTTAGTGCACGCGAGCCCCCAGACTAATGCCCCGGCCCCATTGACTATAATGGGGGCGGGCCAGAGGTCCGGCGGCAGCATGGCAAACATGATGAGAGGCCGCCAGAATAAAAGCACGACATGTCTGGTGTACGGGTGACTTCCATTATTCCTTCCCATGTGCATAACCTTACATTTGTCAGTGTTAAACCCCATCAGAGGTGCCTCCTACTGCAAACAAAGCAGAGCCCTAAAGAGATTTAGGTTCTGTAACAAGAATGGGATATGGCGGGATACCACATATCAATGTAACACCTCCCGTGTATCCTCGCAGTTTAGGTGCATTTGTGATGCCTGCAAAAATAACATAATGTAGGAAGTGGCTGTGCCACAATCTCCATAGATGGAAGTAGAAACCACCATACAGTGCTAAACTAATACCAACATACTGTACTTAACCAAATAACCACTCCACGCATATAGTCTAGTTACAAGCCAAGGTCTCCAGGAACCCTTTAGCGAAGACAGGTATTACTTTCCAGTCCCAGATCCAGCGATGCTCGATCCAGTGACTGTTCACTGCTTTGGGTGGACGGCTGCTAAGCACCCTGTGGAGCCTGCCACCACTCCTGCCAGGAAGCTCTTCCAGCTCTTAGAGGTATCAGGTTGCCATGGCATGCAGTGATTTCGTCATGGGTGGCATACTTAAAGAGTTTTTCCTACGAAACATATTCTAAATTTTTCAAACCAGCACCTGGAATCTGAATACTTTTGTAATTGAATGCAATTAAAAATTTTGTACAGCCACTGAGTTATTCAATAAAATGTATCTGTAGAGCGCCACCTGCTGTTTGTTGGTTTTTCTTATTTCTCTGTCCACCTCACTGAGGTGGCCAAACATGCTGAGTTCCATTCTTAAACTGCCTCCTGAGCTTTGATAAGAAGAGAAGTGCAACAGAAATGACATGTCCCTGAGCTGTGACAGGGAGCGAGCTGCAGCAGAAAGGACATGTCCCCCTGAGCTCCCAGCTTGCTATAGGGCTAGAAGACAATTGGAGCAATGAATGTGGAGATCTCTGGATCCAGGTGAGGTACAGGACTGGTTCTAGCTTTGTTAGGCCCCTATCACATCTGCGTTGGGAGGATCCTGCGTGCGCTTCCGTCGCCGGAAATGCCTGCTGGATCCATCACAACGCAAGACAACTGAAAGCATTTGAAGACTGATCAGTCTTCAAAATGCTTTCAGTGTTACCATGGCAGCCAGAACGCTACTAAAGTCCCAGCTGCCATAGAAAAGAAGCGGGGAGCCGGGGGAAAGCTACTTACCTTCTCGTGCGGCGGCTGGAGCGCTCCAAGATGATGTCACTGGATCCCTGCGTCGCATGGATCACATAGCTATGCTATGTGAGCAATGCACTGTACGATCCATATGGCGCATTGCTCATATAGCAGAGCTATGTGAACCATGCGACGCAGGGATCCAGTGACGTCATAGATGAGCGCCCCAGTGTTCTAACAAGCAGCACGGAAGGTAAGTAGCTTCTCCCCCAGCTCCCCGCTGCTTTTCCATGGCAGCCGGGACTTTAGTAGCGTCCTGGCTGCCATGGTAACCATTCCTAAAAGCTAAACGTCGGATACGGCGATGCACAGAAACGACGTTTAGCTTAGTCAGATCCGGATTAATTCTTTTCAATGGGCATTAATTCCGGATCCGTCCTTGCGGCATGTCTTCAGGATTTTTGGCCGGATTTTTGGCCGGATTTTGCTGCGGCCAAAAAACGTGTCAGTACTGAACTGAAGACATCCTGATGCCTCCTGAACGGATTTCTCTCCATTCAGAATGCATGGGGATAATCCTGATCAGTATCTTTCCGTCCTAGAGCCCCGAGGACGGAGCTCTAGGACGGAAAGGAAAAACGCTGATCTGAAAGGGGCCTTAGAAGAAGCTGAATAACCCCTTTAAATTCTGACTCTGCTGCTTACTATTTTACCTTGATTCTGTAATCTGCTCCGGTTTCCGGTCTGGATTTGCCTCTGACTACCCGTCTTACCCCTTGGACTTCTTCCTGCTACATGCATTTTCATGGTTTTTACTCCTGTTCGGTCTGGACTCTGCTTGTCTCATTGCACCTGGTTATCCTTCTGCCCACCTGTTGCTGACCTCTGCCTAGTTCTGGACAACGGCTCTGACTCTGCTACATCGCTGCTCAATCTGAAACTACTCTGGCGGAGCATAGGGGAAAGGCCATCCCTCCATGCAGGGGTTCCAGGGTGACGAATGCATAATCCCTTAGACTCTGGTTCAACCCGTGATAATCAGATAATGGCTTAGAGCGGGGGTTGGCAACCTCTGGCATGCCAGGTGTTGTGAAACTACAACTCCCAGCATGCATCCTTCCTCTGAATACTTCTCAGAACTCGCATAGAAATGAATGAAGCATGCTGGGAATTGTAGTTTCACAACAGTTGGCGTGCCGGAGGTTGCTGACCTCTGGCTTAAAGGACTCACTGCTGCCCCCTAAGGCCGGGGCTTTATTCGTCAGTGAAGTCCGCCCACGACCTGTCAATGTACCTAAATAATTTTTAACTATATTGTTGATATTTCACTGCAAACATATTTCATTGTTTTGACACGTGGGTCAAAGACCTCTTAATGAAATGTACCCGCTGAGCCGCCAAAAACCTCTCAGCGTCTACCTCGCCATGAAAGAATTTACGATTTAACCCTTCATTGTTTGCCCAGGAATTCCTCTTCCCCAGATACGTGCATGGAACCTGCACAAAGGACTCGACATAAATCAGCCGCATGGTAAGTACTTTCTTGGCCGCGGACGAGGTGCTGTCTGTTGTCAGATCAGACGCTCACGTTGCGGCGCTTATTTTCACTGAACTATAATTCCTCCCGGCCGCTTTGTTCCGTGATTTACTCTCCCACAGGCTGCACCTGTTGAAATCCAGCACTAGAGGGTGGACAGCTCCCGGCTTTTCCTATAGTGAAAGCATTAAAGGCTCGGTAAATCTGACAATCCTGACGTGGAAGGTTTGTCGGAACAAATGCTTTTAAATATGTTTTCTAAAAATAGGTGAGGATTGAACGTGGCCGTATGTTTTACCACAGCATGGGTTTGATCGCCGTATATTACATTCTGATATTTTTGGATTATACAGTGGATTTTTCTCTTTATTGCAGATATCAGAAATTGCTGGTTATTCGGGACCTAGTTGGCTTTCAGGACTCAGCAATTTCTTTTTGTTCATCCCTGTCGTAACTTTTTTATTTTTCGCAAAGGGGAAGAGAAAAATAGTTGTCAGTGTGGTCACTACAACTACCCATACAACAGCCCATAAAGAGTTAAAGAGGTTTTTTGGGGGGGCTATAGCTATCGATCTGATATGGATGACCTACAATGAGGATAGGTCATCAATATCTGATGCTGGAAAACCCCTTTAATCCCCCAAAGGGGTTATCCGGGTTCGAAGCTGGAACTGCCTGCCGGTTCCGGAAATCTGTGTGCAAACGGATACCATTTGTTTCCAGATCTGGATGCGGATCCGTTTGACAAATGCATTAAATGTCCATCTCTACGGTGTCATCCGGAAAAATGGATCCGGTATTCATCTTTTTCATATTTTTAAAGGTCAGTTTTTGCGGAACACTTGGTACCAGATCCGGCATTAATACATGTCAATGGAAAAAATTGCCGGATCCGTCATTCCGGC